>JBAMJV010000168.1:0-58838 GCA_037951105.1 Echinarachnius parma
AGCGAATAAGGATCCGTTTGATTTTTCTAGCTAAAGCTATCGATGGGGTGTCAATGGCACTATAATCCGCTGATTAGAGATAAAAATTACCTCACAGTTACTGAGAAAAAAAAGGGGGGGGGGTGATTAAATTTATTTTGTGGTCAGTAGACATAAAGTTAGATTGGTGCTAGCATGGTACTCAAGATTTGGTTCTCAGTGTGTAATAATAATATGAGGGAATTTGTGAATAACTTAATTATTATTCCTACACCCCTTCCCTCTCTCTCTTCCCTAATAATAAACTTACAAGCCAAAATACATAGTACCAGTCTCCCTTAGTATAATCCATGATAGTACAATACATATATATACAGTGGGAGAATGGTACAAGTTGTGAATAAGTGAAATAATTACACAGTTTATAACCCCTTCTCCCCCAATACCTCTGCCCTGAAATGATGAATTCAATCAATACACCCTTTGATATCAATTGGTGTCCGCACATTTATTACTACTACAGCTTTGAATACGTGAAATAATTACATTACTAATCACCCCTCTCCTTCTCTATTCCCCATTCCCTCCATCAATAAATACACCTTGCAATATCAATTGACAGAATTGGTATCGGTACAAAATGTACATGCACGATGGCCCTAAATAACTGAACAAAATCACATTCCTAAATACCCCCTATCCCCTATCTTCCCCTCCCTGACATAAATACAACACCCTTCGATATCAATTGATGTTAGTACATGTATGTATTACCGCTGTAGTGAATAACTGGAGATAATCACATTCCTAAATACCCCCTACCCCATCTCCCCCCCCCCCCCCCCCCCCCCCCCTCCTCTCCCCTTATCAATAAATACACCACTATTTCTATATATCCATTTAGGGAATGGCAGAGGCAGCTCAATGACTACAAAAGGAAAGGGTACAGAAGGTTGGACAAAGCTAGGCAAATAAACACAGAGCCAGGAACCAGGCTACTAATCCATAAACAGTGCCTAGTCTTTGCCCCAGCACCTAAATACAATTGCAACGCAGCCTTAGTAGTGCTATAATATGTTTGTAGTGCTGCATGGGACAGTATGTACAAAATGTGTATATGGATGCTACTCGAAACAACGGCAAGAAAAATTGAGGTATATAGCTAGCTCAGCTCAGTTCAGTTAGGTACTGAAAGGCTACATGTATGTGACATGTGCCATTTTAAAGTACTTTTTAAAATCTAATTTTACACCCAAAATATTATTTTACTAGGCCACGATAAAAAAAGGTCTGGTTCTATCAGACTACCAACGCTGCCAAATACAAAATAGCTAATCAATACTCCTATGAAATTTACAATGTACAAGACAAGCTACTGCCTCAATACACATGTACAGTGATGTAATGTTTAGTATATAGCCAACATACATGTATTATTAGTATTATCAATGTAGTGGAATAAATACTCTGGTAAACTGGTTCAAAATGTGTGGGAAAAATTGATCGTTAATCCCCCCGATAGATGCTCAGGTATATTACCGTTTTAAAGATGTTGACAGAGAAGGTTTAGACACTGTGCCTATAAGCTTACGCGTCTTTTGAGTGGGACAAAACAGCATTTAAAATGCAATAGGCATACAGTATTATGAGAAAATAGATTAGAACAAATTTGAAACTTACAAAAGTTTAACTAAATTATATGAACTGGCCTATACATGTATATCTAATGTCCTAAAAATATACAGGTCATTGTAAAGGGTTTTGAATTGTGTACATGCGAACTAAGACATTTTCCCCAACTTACAAGTTGAATCGTTCCCTTTGGTCAATTTCCTGAGAAAAACTTACCACAAATTATATGTTTAACTAATTATCCTGTTTTTCACGGGAAGACATTATACAATTCAAAATAAAAAGACCAGAAAGATCAAACTACATGTAGTAATAAACTAAAATGCCACACATTCTTCTAGTACTGTATAGTATAGACAGGTAGGCAAACTTCCGCTTAACAAATGGCAACTTATCATATCTCAAAACCAACAAATGAATCATTTACAAGTGTGCAAAGCCTGCATTACATTTGTTTTCCTCCCAAGACCGTACAAATAAAGTCCAGTCACAACTGCGTGTAACAAAGAGAAGTCAAACAAAAGAAAAACCCTAATGAGAAATCAATGACAATCTAGTTTCCTTATCAAGAATTCTTTAAAGTGATTTAGAGAACCAAAACCTCCAAATTGTCCTTTAAGGTATATCAAAGTGACCAGCAAATGCATATAAATTTTCATCTCTATTAATATTTTTATGAAAACTTTTTAATCGCAACTACTGCCAACAAACACTCATAGGTCTGTGCAGAAGCAGACTAGTTTTTTGTCATAGAAAATTGACCCCTAATACGTTCCTAGAAATAGAAGTAGTATTCTTCTACAAACCCATGTCCATGATGAACACATTATTCAGTGTGCTAATTAGTTTCAAATTATATAATTTTTCTGGAAACTTATTTTTCTTACTTTTTTAGTGGACTTTACTACTAAAACTATTTTCTTTTATATATTAAAACATTTTGGGGGCGTGTTGGTTCCCTTTAATGCTCCTAGTGGGAAGGGCTAATATTTGCAACGGTCATTGAAACAACAGACTGACCAAACAATTAAATCATTAACTCTGTAAACTCACCCACCAAATAAAGACCAAATGAAGTCCTAACTTAACTTGATATCTACCCCTCTGGTATAATTAATCAGATCTCAAACCAAGTTCAGACCCTGCTCAGGAGCCTAATGTTTGTGTTAGTAACTGAATAAGTGGACAAATAAATTCCTTATGGTCAAGAGGCTACCACCCATAAATTACTTACTTAATAAAATAGAACCACAATGCCTTGGTTTTCATTATAACTTTTTTTAATTACTAACTTTGCTTCATTTACGGTTCATAATCTTTATGGCTTCATTGGCATTTATTTGTCACTTTGGTAAAATTGCCAGAGTTTCATTCAAGTAGAAAATTTCAAAAAAACAACTTAAGGCTTGTTTTCAAATTTAGCGCATCTAAATGCGTGAAGTTACATATATTCACCAAATTTCTAGTGTTCAGCGTATTCAACGACCATTTAGTCATAACTGATCAAACATTATAATAAATTCATCATCATCATCAAACATTATCATCTTTCTTTGTCCGTAACGAGTAAACCTGACGTTGACAAAAATTCATGACATGAGTGGATGGTTTTGCATGGCTGTCACGAACATGCGCTACCCCACAACGCAAACCAATGACGCCAGGAAGGAACGGGAGTGAATAGACGCAACAATTTGCCAAGCGTTTTCAAAAGACAACATCTTTGTTTCGAGGTGACAGGTCATTAGGAGATCCCATTCAATTGGAACAAGAGTTTGGAGGGGAATATTTCTTCTTTCCTTACAGTTATAGAAATGCTTTTCGGTGGAGCCAGTTTCACGCTTTTATGCTCAACGGGCGGGCACAAAGTCACCCGCCCGTAACGGCAACCAAAGCAAAGCAGCCAAAAAGCTAGCAGCGGGGACTCTATAAAATTTAAAGAAAAAAAAAATCCCCCCCAGCGCCAACTTCTTCTTTTTCTACAAAGTTTGAGTTTGTGGGCCCCCATGTTGAGTGACTGCAAAGTGGAGGCAAACGGGAATCAAAATGAGCGAGAAAAAAGAATTCCTTCCACTTAATTGGTACAAAAGGGAGCCGCAGCGCTGCACAACATAATAGTCCCCGGTCCCACTATGATGTCGCCGCGCTTCGTCCCTGTGTGTACATTGCTGCTGGGCGCTCATAAAAGCCCACCTTTATGACATTGTGCCTTGCCTAAACTTTAAGCAAACAGACCTGACAGGACCTTAAAGAAAGTCAACAACTAAACATAATAATATTCCCGTATCCATCTCTCATTCTTCCATTCACACATGTATTATTTTTTTAGCAGACTGTAAATTTGTCTTTTATTTGTATAAATCATAAAACACCTTTTTAGGTTAAGTATATGCATGCACTCTTTGATGTTTTCATATCATAATATCTAACAAAGATACTCTTTAGTTTGGACTGTTATTAAAATAGATTAAATTCAACTTGATTTTCACTAATTCCACCTTAATGTTAAAATCATTTCTTTGCTCATTTTAAATCATTTCTTGACATACAAATGTATCTTAGTACTAGCATTTTACAGATCATATTTGTTTACATCATAATATCTATTTCAAAAGTTTTGTAAACTGTTCAACCTATTAAAAGGCCTATCATTTCATACAAGCTTTTTCTTTCCTACTATAAAAGTTATCTTCTCATCTGAATATACCAAGCTGTCCTTTATCCCTCTACCCAGCCCTTCTCTTTATCAACTATATCATAAAGCTTCCCTTTATCTCTGCAATAACTCTATATGCCCCTCCCTCCCTTTTTTCCACAATCTGATACCATCTTCATTGTGTGTATTACCAATTGAAAATACTTGATGCTACCAGATAACCAAATCCCCACGCGACACAAATAAAAACTAAATAAACCTGTCATATTTCATATTTTACGGTCACAATTCAGAAAACCAGAGTCAAAACGTTATATAATAAAAGTCATGTGTATTTACAGGTTCTCATTGAAAGGTGAAGATCTTTAAGATAAGGATATCATGATGACATTGATAATATTCATTATTTACATCATTTCCATTACTCTTCTCTCGAAACATTAGACAAAATAAAAGAAATGCAAACACACTTTTGAGGGGGCCACAGGAAATTCTACAAAACGTGGGAACTAAACTATCTCTAATTTGAAAGGAAAAATCTACAATATTTAATTTTTGTTGCAAAACATTATTTTGCTTTGATCCCAGCCTCACAAAGGGAATCTCCACGCATGACAAACATAAATGAATGTTTAATTAAAATTTGTCAATTTTTGCCTTCCTAATCAAAGGGTGGCGGAGTCGGAGTTTGGTCGATCAAAGAGAATTAGTCACGTAAAGTACAGGTGGAATAATAGCGAGAAGCTTGGGCAGTTTTGACGCACCACCAGCCATGTAAATCAGTTATTTCTAGCGGATAAAAAAAGTCTGCCAAGTCATAAAAGAACGTTTAAGCTGGCGTAGCAAAGTATACAAATCGTAGCTTTATGCCGATTGCCATGTCAACAATATTTTATTAATTGCCTGTCATCAAATAGAAGAAGTTAATAATTTTGTGATAGAGACAATGGCTGGCTTGCTGGCTGGCTGGAAGCTCTGGGGAATTGATTGAATACAATTTAGCTGAACAAATTCATACTTTATTTAATTGCAAAATATTTTTAAATGCAGTAACAACAGCTTTTCGTGAACTTTCTTTCACCATTTATAATAAGGTCAGAGAAATAGGTCTAAAATGTGCCCTTTATTCGTGATAGACCTTTAAAATATGAGAACGTAAACATAATATATTTTTCAAATCAATAAACTAACTTGGTGAAATTCTGTAAGACCTTTCACTCAAATAATATTGAGTGCTGCTTTGTTCTCCTCCCTCTTATAAAATTGTTAACTTTACTTTCTTGTAAATGTAATCTTTTTAAAATTCACATCTTTTGTTGAACTAACGTTATTATCAATAAGATTCAGAACTGTTGTGCACTCCGACTGGGTATAAACTTTGTCAAAGATTTATATTTTTCAATATAAAAGAAAACTCAGAAAAGGTAATCCAATTTTAATCATCACTTGCTCACACATGAATTTTAAAAAGACTGACCCATGCTTGTATAAGTCTGGAAGTAAGACCAGCTCACTCTACACTGGGAGGGAGAAGTCTATGGACAGAGGAAGTTGGGAGTCCTATTGAGATTGACCCTGGTTGACCTCTCCAGTGACAGATTTATGGGTGTCCCTGCAGCCTTCGCAACCAGTAATGACCACTAGCCCACTGACCTCATGCCAGTCATGGTAATGGCATGCAGGGTTTATTTCTGCTTGGTCTATTTACACCCATTTGGTCTACTACATTCAAATCCGCCTTCGTAGCCACCTGCCTATGATATCAGCCAACCTGCCTATAGTATAAACAGCCAACCTGCCTATAGCAGCCAACCTGCCTATAGTATAGCAGCCAACCTGCCTATAGTAGCCACCTGCCTATGATAGCAGCCAACCTGCCTATAGCAGCCAACCTGCCTATAGTAGCCAACTGCCTATAGTAGCCAACTGCCTATGATGGCAGCCAACCTGCCTATAGCAGCCAACCTGCCTATATAGCAGCCAACCTGCCTATGATAGCAGCCAACCTGCTTACAGCAGCTAACCTGTCTATACTAGTGCCCACCAAGATTGATCCCTGCAGAGCAAAGCAATGTTAGGGAACATGCCTATAATGATCACCTGTCTACAGTGGCCACTCTTCTTGTCTCATTTAATTAGGTGATCACTATACACAGGTGTGACTGTACTTGATCGTGCCTGAAACTTCCATTATCCTAACTCCAAGCTTGACCCTCAGACCCTAAAATTAACCCCAACCCTAATCTCAACCCCCTAACCCTCAATTGAAACCCTAATCCTAAGCTCAAGCCTCTAAATTGTGATTTTTCAGAGTCGATAACATGGGAGTTGACCAAATGGATATAGACCAATCAGCAAGTAATTGTAATCCAGAATGGATTTCTGTAAGTGCAACAAGTGTGTGAATATGGAACTACCAGAAAAGTACATGTAGTTCTCAACTTGAAAGTTGTGTGATGACAGATATATGAATGTATGGGAGTGGCCACTGAAATAAATGTTATGGTTTCTAATAATATAGCCATGTATACAAGCATTTATCTGTCTGTATGAAACAAGAGTGAATATAAATGGCACTACATGTCATTTTCAACTTGGCAGTTGGGAGATGACAGATATATGAGTGCGTGGGACTGGTCAATAAATAAATGTTATGGCTTATAGTACAGCCTTACAAGCACAAAGGTCAAAAGTAACAAGTTTAAACTCACATGATGATAGATGGATGAGAAGGGATTATAAAATAAATGGCTACAGTTTTGTTTAATGCATTAATTTGTATAAGGAGATGAAAGATGTCTCAACTTCCAGTACTAAAGAAAAATGGAAATTAGTGTGAATATGAAATACACTTGTTTCAACTAGCATGGTGACAGATTTATGAATGTGTGGGACTGGTCACTGAAATAGCTTATTATTTCTTACAAGTTGAACTGGTGCTTAAATTAATCTACAAGGAGATGACAGGTAAAATAAATATGCATTTTTTTTTTTTAAGAAAATGCAACAACTATTGAGTGAAAAATTATAATCTGGATTATCATTTCATTTGTGTCAGGTAAAGTAGGGGAAATCATTAATTATGCGATTAAATATAATAAATAAGCCATTCACAATTTTCCCAATTCTATTAATTGTAGGTGATGAATCACTTGCCTGTACAAATACCTTACTGAATTGATAGTCTAAAACAAAACGGAATGAAGTACTAAACACAAATATTAGCCCCCTTTCCATGCGGTATGATCACCACCATGAAGTCATACAAAGTTGAATGTTTGGGGAAAAACAGACTATCCTAAAAAGTATGAATTATGAACAGAATATGGAGGTTATTCCTAGAGGGGGGTGGTGGTCATGGGGTACAAACTCTCACCCCAGCAGACAGGTGCTTTGGCTCCTGGGTGGGTGGAGACTGGAGAGTCCCCACGGAAACGAGCGGCGAATATGAAAATGGCAGCTTGAGTTAGTGCATGAACTTCAACAACATAAACCAGGCGCGGTGAGATCGTAATATTATAAAGACAGTGGCTTGTTTTGTGTCGGCAAGCCATCCACAGAGAGATAGAGGAGGGAAAGAATGGGATCATATTCAATTTTCTAGCCAATTTTCATTCCAAAATATATGTTTCTTTCAGTTAGTCTTCGGATGCTTTAAATGAAGATAACCAGACACATGAATAACATATAAACACAGAGAGTCGCTAGAGCATCTAAATAACATACATTGTAGAGAAAGGCAGAAAAGAAAGAGAGACAGACAGAGAGAAAGAGAGACAGACAGAGAGATGGGGAGAGACAGGTAGAGAGATGGGGAGAGACAGGTAGAAGGAAAATGGGAGCAAGCCACCAAAAGAGTACATGAGAGAGAAAAGTAACATTTTTCAATTTACTAGCCAATTTCCATTAATATCTCCTCCATTTAGTCTGGAAAGGGGGTGATTGAATTGTGCCGTCCGTTAACTCTACCCTTGTAAAATGATGCTCGCCTTTGCAATCTCTGAAATGAATTCAGTTTAGGATGAATGTATCCCGTCTGAAAAACAACAACATTACTCTGCAAGTGCGACATTTGAAATTTGAGACAAAAGATGCAAATATGTGCAGTGAACAGAGAGGGCTATAGATGGTGTCTAGCGGAGTCGGAGTAGCAAACTGATGGGGAGGGGGAGCCCCCCCCCCCCCCCCATCAGTTTGCTACTCCTACTCTACTAGACACCATCTACAGGAAATCTTGCACCAGTCCTAAACCCCCCCCCCCCCCCCCCTTTGATAAAACAAAAAGAAACAAATAACATTAACAAACAATTCTGGACCAAGCCTACCATCCCCATGGAAAGCCATGCTCCCTCTAAGTTGCCCCCCCCCCCACCCCCATTTCGAGGGGGCCCTAGTTACGCCCCTGTTGTAATCTAGTGGGGGTCATCCCAGAGTGCCTACAGAGCGGGTGGTAATGTGATCCAAGTTTAACAGACACATAGCAGAACTTCTTTAATCTGATACAGTTGCAATCTAAGTTGATTTCTTTCAAGCAAGTTTTTCAGCCGGCAAAGCGACATATTATTGTGTGATAGAGTTGCAATCTAAATCAATTCCTGAACGAGTATCATGTGGCCAACAACATTTATCAATGTGATTCATTTAAAATCTAAATTGATTCCCGAAAATCAGATTTAGCAACAGTAACAACAATGTAGCCCAAACCTTACAAGGGGCACATTTGAAATAAGAGTGGTAAGGTTTTATAATGAGAAATTTTAATATTGCCTTCCCGACCTACATGCACAAATTTGTATCACATTCTTCCCGACCTTTTTCTCTTCAAAAATATTCGTACAAATTTAATTTTAAAAGGCTTAAGGGGCTTTCCTCGGTCTAGAATTTATAATTCAAGGAATAATGAACGGGCGTAATTTCAATTTCTCTTCACACAAACATGTCTGGGTGAGTTACTGCAGTAAAAAAAAAATAGAAGTAAAACACACACTGAAAAAAAAAAAATTCTGCAAACATTTTGTTTGACTTTGCAAACCAAACAGCTTTTCTTCGTCTTTGTCCTCCTATCCAAATCATCTTTCACTTCAAGTCATTTCGAGCCATCTTACTCCATATTTCTTTTTTCTTTTTCCAGGTCAGGGCGAGAAGTGGAATTCTTCCATTATAATTTTTATGTTTGTCTGTTATGAATACTGCTTACTCATCGATGGGTCTATTGCCAGCTGCATCAAGCTTCTAGGGTAAATTTATCTTTTAGAAGGCAAGTCCCCCTTCTTCAAATACGTTTTGTGACGGTTGACCGTTTCGGTGGTGTGGGCGCGTGAATTTGACGCATACTTATCGCTTTTCATTATAACTCTCCTGGGAACTATGATAATACGATGATTCCCAAAATGCATATTAAGTGTGAGGGGCATACAGAATTCACACGCGACAATTATAAACTGTGTCAAACTTTACATGAAATGGACTTAAACACACAGAAAAATAACGAGGTCATGAAAACGTTGAAAAGGAGTTCAATTAAAAAACAAACGAAGAGCAATCATTGCTTACATAGAGAATAATCGGTCAGCGCATTGTGTATGAAAGTATGTCATGCCGTTATGACGTCAAAACGCTTACAAAAATTGCCAGTCCTTTTTATATTTCTTCTTTGGTAAATATTCAAAAGGGGATTACATATCGCTGAAAAGAGTTGGTGTTACATTAACCATTGTCATACTTGTAGCTCTGTTAACTACATATTTGCATAGTGATCCATAAAGAGTATTGCTTGCATGCATGGTTTGCCAAAAATAAATCAACTAATACCAATTATCAATTTTTAAAAAAAGTTTGCAGTGTCATCACATATAAAATTAGTACTAAACTAAATTATCTCAAACAGATTGTAGTGTTTACCTGAACAACAATTTTAAATTAAATGTAATTGTTTGGCTTGACTTTGAACTATATACATCTACCTATATCTAAAGCATAAATGTAGATATATAAATATACACTGTCCCACACAGGACAACCATGATGTCTAATATACAATGTAGATAATAGCTGTCACTAAGTGTGCTGCTGTGTTAATCCAAGTGTTGAAACGTGTGTTCACAAAAAGATAATGAAAACTTATCAAACTAGACAAATACTGGCTCCGATATGGAAACAAACAAACAGATAGCTCAGTTCTGGCACATACTATATCTGTTATTATGTACTACAGACATATGTGTGTTGTTCCATTTGATTCATATTCTCCCTTCGAGTCTCCTTCATAATAAAAAGTTATTACATGATGACGATGACGACGATGATGTGACTGATGACGATAATGATTGATGATGATGATAATGATTAAATGATAATAAACAAAAATTATAATAATCATATAAATTTATGAGATTCCAGCATTAAAGAACATATAAAATGAAAATATATTTCAGCTAGTTTGTCATAAAAGTAACAGGTCAAAGGTCTAAAAATGTATGACCACATGGAAATGTCATTTTTCAAAAGAAAAGTTACTATTCCAAAATAATAAATTTGCGGCAACAATATAAAATAGACCACAAAATGCATTTTGCATTCATATCCAAAAGTTATCAGAGTCATCAGGGTTCATTATCTAATATCCATTCTCTAAAAACCTTTCACAGGTCGGGCTATAAAAATAGAAATTGAATTACTGTCGATAACATCAGTATGCTTTTATTATTATTCAAATGATAGATAAATATTACCATTTTTTAATGCAGTCTGGATTTTTACTATACATTTTTTCGCTTCATTCAATCAGATAATGATTCTAAACAAGTGTAAGTAGACATTGAACTAACAAAGTAACATCAATCATTTTATCATGATGAGATCTTCCGTGAGATAAGTTTATACATGATCAATGAAATTAGAAGATTTATTTGAGTTTCCTATTCGGTATCGTTACAATAATATGTCCTTGACTTGTTCGCTACGTGTCAAATTCGTAAACTCTACAATAATAAAACTGCTCATAGGAATTCCCTGGTTTTAAACATTAATAAGCTATAAAATATATTTGTAAAAATATTGTTCAGCCATGGTGAAAAGCACGCAAGAGCATTTTTTCAGGGGCTACGTAGCTGTATACATCATTATCATACACTGGCCATGCATATTCAAGTTTAAATAAAATATCCCAAGCCAAACATTTAATAATAAAATCATACATGTGATTAATGCATCATGCCTCAAGAGGGAAGAGTAATGAGTAATTTATTCACTTTGACTTTGTAAAGAAACACTCTATTTTTTCTCTTTTTTTCCTTTTTTTTTTTTTGGGGGGGGGGGGGGGGCACTAAATTTCCCCTTTTAACTCCCCCCCCCCCCCCCCCCACTTTTTTTCCCCAAAAATGTTTTCCACTAGTTGGAACAAGTTTTTCCACTCAAGATGAAAATCTGACCGCAGTTTCACTCGGTGACAAACATTCCATCAAATGATATAAACAAAATTCTCAGAAGGACAGACAGAAAGAGCTAAATATTTGAGGGTTGAGCAGATAGGCGGAAAATTGATCTGAAAAACATGGCAACTGGCAAGTGGTTGTTTAGCTCGACAAAACGAATACAAAATGTCCAATTGAATACATGACCTTAATTACATCCATCACTGGACCAAGTCTAAGCAATGATGCAATCTGAAACTTATTCGTAAGATAAAATAGAAGTAAATAAATTGAAACAATGGAACACAAGAAATTCTTGAAAAGTGATCCCCGATTTCTCATCGCCTTGGAAGGATTTTCTTGGCACATTTTGCTCATAATGAGAATCAGCTGCTCATTCTGTTGAAATGTTAAAGAATCTTGAAAAAAATTAGCCAAAAATGTCTGCAATGCTAAACAAGAGATTTTGGTGGGGTTTAAGGGGCTACACATTGGAAATTACAAACAAATATGGTAAAAATTACTATACAGCGTAAGTTTAAGAAAAAAAATTGAGACTCGAGGCTTTGCATCGTTTTGTTTTTTCTTCTTTTTTGGGGGGTGGGGGGGGGGGGGGGGGGGCAAATGCATGACCAAGTATCATTGTTCTGATATGTTTTGTTTCTATATTATATCAGAAAAGGCAAAGAACCCTAAACTAAAGTGCTTTTTGGTTTTTACTCATTCAAATTGCTCGCAAAGTAAAACATTTTGCTTTTAGAATCTGATAAAGGTGCAATGACATTTAAACATAAAGTACTTTCTTGAACCAGTCATTAGAAATTATAACTGAAACAAGAAAAATGTTGTAGATAGATAAGATTAAATCATCAAAACACACAAATACACATTTGTTTCGGTTTCGACTCTTCATTTCTATTAGGTATAGCTCAGCCAAAACCAGCATGTTTTATATTTTGATAAAAATGAAGCCCACTATCAATCTAAAAAGGTGCGAAGACCCCAAACACCGATCTTTTCATCCGCATGTTGACAGTTGTCACCTCCAGGACAGAAGTGCAGTTTTGTTAAAAGACTTTGATAAATTTATGTACACATACCTCTCAAATTTGATCCTTTTTGTAAACACCAAGTTCTCAAATCTGTATTCTATATGTTCACATAGTACTAATGTGATGGGGCATGCTATGAAATTACTTGTAGAGTTTGCATTGAGTTCTAAGTGCAATCACCTTGACGTTATTTTTTCAAGTGTCTTCCAAAATTTTGCTTTCCGATATTTTTCAACACTAATTATCAACAACGATAACAATGTTATTATAAACTGATAACAATGTTATTATAATGAACAAAATAACAACGGATGTCTGCATAGCTTAACTTTGTCTTTACAAAATTGTTTAACAATAACAAATTTTAAAAATGGAAATGAGAGCAGTATGGGATGACGATATACATTTGTAACAACTAATTACGCCAAAACCTTTTTAAAATTAATTTGTTCACTTGATTCAAGTCTGGAAATTGACATCTGCCTGTAAAATGAAAACTACCTGAACACTTCCGTTCCATTCCTACTAATTGATTGAACTGTTGTGTTCACAACAAAAGATACAAACTCAAGGTAACAAGGTCAGTGGCTAAATTGGATTGGACTTTTCTTTGAAATGTTTTTTTTTCTTCTGAGTTTTACATTTTAAATTTATTTTCATTTTATCTACTTGTTCTGCTAATATACAAATGTATCTAGTGATGTGCAAGTTAGACATGAATTTGTTTAGTATATTTCTGTTTCAAATATGAAGCACAATACAACTTGCAAGATGATCATATATGTAATCATGTAATGTACTACCAACAAGTCCTGTAGCCACGCTGTATATTAATTTCAATATGAATGGCCCACCACTACACCACCTACAACAACGTAGATAATTCACTGCCATTGTCAATAAGGGTCATGCTGGTTCGAACTCAATCTTGGTCACTGAGAGTCACCATACCCGCTGCGTGAAATGAAAGATGAATGCCCGTTACAATGTTTCAAACCACTCACGGAGTCCTAGAACCCTGCTGTTTAATATGCTGAAAGCATTCTCTCTCAGCTGATTTTATATAATTGAAAGCGGAAAAAAGACCCGGGAGGTTATTAACCGGACTGTCCTTAGACAAAACTACAACTACGGTATCCTTTAAAGAAATTAATCTGACAACTGAACAGGTTGCGTTAATTGGAAAGTGGTAGGATTGCATCTGACTAGAAACAAAAACCTGCATCGTGGCGGAATGTTGAACTTGTTTTAAGTTACAAGACAATGGTACTCCTTTGTTTCTCTAAATTTTTCTCTAAATCTAATGATTCCTCTAGAAACCTAAACTATACATATTTATTTGTTTTCGTTGTTTACCTATAGAGGCACGGATTTTCCGCGATCGCGGAAAATCGCGGAAAATCGCGGAATTGACCATTTGAAACGGAAAACGGAAAAAAAAAAAAAAAAAAAAAAAAAAAAAAAAAAAAAAAAAAAAAAAAAAAATCTTTTTTTTTTTTTTTTTTTTTTTTTTTTTCTTTTCTTTTTCGGAGCCCGTTCCGAAAAAAACGAAACCGGGACCCGATGGTGACGGTCGGGAACCAGTGTGACGGACTGAACCAACTCAGCCTTGATCATTAATGAATAAATGTTAAAGATATTTACTCTCTGCCTCTGGCCTGTGGTAAGTCCTTCCTGATATCAGGCATGACACATTCCCCCAAAATGTTGATGATTTGTGGGTGAAAATCATGATTTTACCCTACTCATTGAATTTTGTATGGAGTTCTATGTAAACGGAATTTGCAGTTTTTCACATGTACAAAGTCTATGGCAAAACGGAATTTCCGTTTTTCAGGCAGGTAAAAACGGAATTCCAGATTTTCTGAAACGGAATTCCAGATTTTCTGAAACGGAAAAGGCCTTTTTTTTAAACGGAAAATCAGTGGCCCTATACCTATCTCTGCTAAATAGTTCTTAAAACTGTGTATTGATCAGTAAACTTAAAACATTTAAACATTTTGAAAAAAGGGCAACTCTGAATGTAAATTAATATTATGTTGTGATGTTACAATAACACCTACCCCCCCCCCCCCCCCCCCCCACACACCCCTCTCCTATCTCTTTCTTACTCCTCCTAGGTGAAAGCTACAACCAACAATTTAAAACTAATATTATTTGAACTGCAGGCATTGGTGAGTTGAAAGTTAATTGTAAAAGTACTTTTGTAAACCTTGGTGAAATCATAGGAGTGAACTTTACCTATTCAAGTCAACAAGTGACCAGTTCTGACCACTGGCCATTCTATTCTATTGAATACCATTGTCAGAAAATGACCACTCATTTTTGCCAGACTACATCCTACAGTATACATCCTTCAGCTACCATGGTACAATGTATAGTGTACATGTAGTACTTTTGTTTTGATTTAAACTTTGCAGGTGTTGCCCAAACAATATTGGCCATACAAATTTAGTCTGATGTTTTAAGAAAATTTTTAACATCTATGGTCAAAACTAGGATCGATTAAAGAATGGCACAATTTGGAGGGTTTCCCCCTTGTGCTGTAAATGCTAATATTTTCCATAAAATCAGTTATTTTCATATATTTCACAAAAACAGGCTAAAATGTACTCGATTCAATTGTGGTTTCTTAAATGCTGCTTAAAATATTAGCAAAAATAATTGTGGGACTTCTTAGATAAAGAAGCAATTTCATTCCTCAGCATGAGAGGTTTAAATATGACTCAAGTCTGGATAATTTATTTTATTTGCATAAAATTGTATATATACAATTTACAAATAATTTTGGGATTTTGGACCTAATAACCAGACTCAAAGAAGGGGTGAGTGCAAAGGCTACAAATTAGTAAAAACAAACTTTTCAAAGCTTATGCATTCAAAGTTAAACAAAACTTGTGTAACTTGTGTAATAAACTAATATGTGTGTAAACAAGGATGCATTAAAATAAACGAATAATGCATGTATTTTGTTTATTTTCATGCATCCATCCATCTGTCTATCTGTATCAAATACTAACCCAGATACAGTGCATTCCTATAAATAACCACACTTTACCTGCACAGATACCTCCTGACATAATAAGTCCTAATTAATGGTCATCAAGCCTAATGGCTACTGGTGAAAGATAGCTCAAGACCACTTCATTGTTGTCCAGCACCAGACATGATAATCAAATGACCAAAATGACCAGTAATCTCTTTCTCTTTATCCCACTTTATGGCCACCCTACTGACCATTAATGACCTGGGCTTGTAAGCCAATACTCAATTAATGAACCCCCTTGTACACCATAGATGTGCAAACACAGGCTAGTTTTAGGGCTAAGAAACTATTATATGAAGATTTGGGCCTTACAAAACATGAGGGTACTATATAATCAGAGAGGTGGGATGACATGGACCTAGTACTTGCACCAAGGAGTTACTAGGAACAGGAACTTCTTGCTTGCAAACGCCATAAACATTCTAAGACTTAGGGATAAGAAACTACAAAGACTTGGGTCTTATGAATCATGAGGGTACTATATAATTATGGACCTGTACCAAGGACTAATACTAGGAACAGGAACTCCTTGCTTCCACCCACCATAAACATTCTAAGCCTTTATAGCACTGACCTCTACTAATGGACGGGCGGCTGCACGTTGATTGGCCATTCAAAAATGAGGCCGCCGCGCGCGCACGGCGGCCATATTGGGACCATCATCATGGACCGTCGATAACCCGCTCTTGATAGTGTGTAACATTCGTAAACATTTTTCAGATTAATTTTACCAATTGTTCTCGTTAGATAAAAAGTGTTGATTGTATTCTGATTAGGGATGGCACATTACATGGCTTTTGGCTGTACAAATCAAAATGATAATGACATACAAAAGGCTGAAATCACGTTTCATAGGCGAGTTGTTTGCAGTCATTGGGCCGCCTACAGTCCCATGTGTTATGTTTTGTGTCAGAAAAGATTATAGTTTACCTCTTATATTCCACATGTATATTAGGTTGCTACATTTATTATAAATAGGGTACTGTATTGATATATTTGTTTAAATATTGAAATAAAACAAGTGAAATCGATAAGAGATTTATAGATACGGGCAGGCAAATAGATGACAAAAATGTGATTGTAAACTTGAAAATGTATTTTTGATATAATTGAATTAATGATTGGGTTTTGAAAATGTATGTTTGAATTCATAAAGCCTATACTAAGGCTAGGGTTTTCTGTCGAGACAGTGAATCATTAAGTTAATTACAGCCCATAAAAAGTGAAATAATGAATACATTTGTATATGAAATATTGGTATTATGCGCTCATTTGAATTTACAAGGAATCGTGGTGAATGTTGAGGGGATACTAGTCATTGTGGAATTGATGCAATGAAATGGTTGATAGAGAAGCAAAACATGGCTTGGGGGAAAAGGGAGATTTGTAATAAAGTGAAATAAATAGTATGATTAAACAAAAGTATTATGTTAAATGGCAACAAAGATGGGAGGACTTTGAATCTTCCTTGGAAAATATTCAAAATAATGTAACTCAGTCGTATATATAGGCCTACCATTGTAATTTGAATAATATTACAATTTTAATCTATATTGCATCGTTTACGGATGGGAAATATTGGTATACATCATGGGCAAATAGAAAGATACATAATGTATTTTCTTTTAAAGGAGCAATTAATTTGAGTTGAAACAAAAAAGAGAAAAGAAGGAAGAAAACAAAAACAGATTGGCTCAAAATGAATGAAGAACTGCAATAAACACAAAACAACAGCAACAACAACAACGACAACATGTTTCTCCAATTAATGTTAAGTATTGACTTTTATAACATCTAATAAATAGAGGTTGCATATGGTCGAACTTCAAATTTCTTCAGAAGTGTTTTATAACCTCCATGATCGATCCCTGATCGATGTTCATAATGATTTAAAACAAACCATAAAGGTAACATTATTATGAACCATAACTCACAAAGCATGCCCTTTGAAATAGTAATCTCAGGAAGAACGCGGAAAACATGTTACCAAATAAATTGAAAAGGAAAGAAAACAAAGATTAATTGGCTTTCTTTTTATGATATTTTGATATACGAGGATGACGTGCCATATGGTATATATAGTAAAGTGATGCATGAACGCATGGTACAATTAAATAAATTAATGAAAACAGCAGAAAAGTTCTTTCTTTACATGGGGAACAAAATCTTGTTAAAAACAAGGGGAAAATAAGAGATAAACTAGGGGCGAGTAATAGTTATAAGATCGGGTCAATAGCGGGAATCCGAGTGAATCTCTCCGGGCGACGCCGGCGCGCATATACCTATACGTTTCCGTGTAAGCATCATAACCGGCGAATTATCATTGCTTGAGCTGTGATTCAATACGCTGGATAATTTTAATCAATCATGCTAGTATTCAATCACTAAGACTATTTACTTCACATATATGATCATATTTCATTCCTGGGGGGATAAAGGGATATAAAAATGCCATGGTTAGCAACAACTCCGTAGCAAGTATAATGCACTACCACGTTAGTGCATATATCCGCTGTTACGGGTTGATGGTCCCAACATGGCGCGCACCCACAGCCCGCGGCCTCAATTACTGAGCCATGACCGCCCGTCCATTAGTAGAGGTCAGTGCTTTATAGGGCTAAGAAACTATAAAGACTTGGGCCTTGCTAAAGATGAGGGTACTATAATACACCCACCATAATGTCCTATGTAAACATTCTTGGGAAACATACTCAAAAAACTTGTGAAGGGTACATACATGACCGCTATAGTTTTCTGTATTATACTTGACAGTCATTTGGGTGTGGCGTTTCAAACGTGAACTTCGTGGGGAGTGTTTGTATAATGCCAGCATCAATTTTAGCTAACTACATCGTACATGTTGTAGAAACTAGAATACATGTATGTAAACTGTGTACATAGTTCCTAGAAATACAATGGGTCAGGAAAAAATACTCCTCTTTTCTCAACAAATGAGAATGAGCTATTTTGTTTTGTGAGAGTATATTTTATAAGAGAGATATTTGTCTTCTCAATATATACATTATTTTCACCATCCATCAGTTCTGGTTAAATAAACAAGTAAAATTCCATTTTCACATGTTCCTCCGACAGCCTATGTTCACGAGATAGCATAGCATAGATCCCAAAATCTAGAAAACAGAATTGTCACATCAACAAACCACATTAAGCCAAAATTAGGACAATTTCATTATAGATTTAAAAATCACACCTTAGCAATACCGAGGTGTCAAATACTGAGTGAACCTATGAATAGGCACTAAATACCATCACTTAATGGACAAAAAGCGACTCTTAACGTCTTATCTAACATTGTGAAGATATCAATGGGGAAGCGCGTGACCACTTTAATTCACAAACATACAAGAAAATTACTTCACATCAGGACTAATGCTCCGATGATGACATTTATTTTATATTCCATTTAAAACCCCTTTGAGTAAACACAATCAAATCAATCTCTAAATAAACTAGGGCACCACTATGTTTCTTTGTGGTATTTGGGGCATCTACCTACCCAAGGAATCTCACAGATTTAATAAATTAAAGGAATTCATGTAAGTAAAAATCTTGAAATAAAATTACAGTTTTGCTAGCAAGTGTAAATTTAGCTATTGGGCTTCCATAACAGCTCTTAATGAAAATGTATTACAGTGCAGTAGGCACTAGGCGATTTTATATCAATTGTAAATGCACTGTCCTCATCCTATTTGCCTCTCTTGGTACCATTTTTTCTGTACAATTTTCTAAACCAGTTACATATTTAAATATATGCCTATAAAACACACAAGTATGGTTCTACCCAGCCAATAGATGCCAATTCCCTGTGGACCCCTTTAGAATTCTGTTTTTATGTAAGTCAAAAAAAGATACTGAATTATTATGATGCGGGCACAAAAGGCCGACCTGACCTTTATACAAAACGCTCGAGCCATCATCTCTTTCAAAGGGTCGCTAGCATCTCACAACACTATGAGTTTTATCTCCTCTTGTATGAATCATTTAATAGAAAATAAATAGTATACAAATGTGTGTGTGCGTGTGTATAACATGCGATTGAAGGGGAAGCTTGTACAGACGATAGGCAATGTCCCTGAACAAATTTCACAGCAGTACAGCATTTCAATTACATTTAGTAAAATAAAGTGAGTAAAACACACATAAATTTGACTATAGATTCTGGCATAAGTATCAAGTATATCACTTTGTTGATTAACCTTACTTACTATGTGAAGGTGAAGCATGTACCTGAAAACCCTCTTTCAGTTTGCCTTTGTTTCTAGCACAATTCATATATAATGAGTTTATATTACTATTCACTAATTAGTACATGCATTTTATTTTGGTATTTTTATATTGTAATTTATGTATGATAAAAATAAGAGATATCACTCTTTTAACATCCAAACAAATTGTCATTAATATTACACACATACAACATGCATATTATGCTCATTGTGCACACATACATATTACTCAGCTATCATAATTAGTTAGTATTCCTCTCTGTTACTTATATATACTGGAGGGAGCATTGTCACAAGACGTAACAGCACAGTCAGTTGATTAAAAGACTCCCTGGCCTTGCTGGCCTTGCTCCGTGAATGCTTCAGCCACCACCTATTGTAGACAAAAGTGACCAAGTTCGTTTACGTTTCAGGGTATTGCATTGCCGCCATTGTTATGCTAATCACTGAAAAGCAAATATCAAATATGAAGAGTATCCAGGGTACAATGCAAATGACAAGCCATCTCAAGGAGCCTCTTTACAGACGCTTTTTTTTGTCTTCTCTTTTTTGTGTATTTTTTGTAATCTCTGTTTCACGCCCTTTTCACACCTTAAATTAATAGACCAAAAATAGTCTAAATTTGTGTATTCATGAAAAGATTCACATGCAAATCAAATCTATTTTGAGAGGGTTATGGAAATGTCATGGAAACTTAATTAGTTGGCAGCTAACTCGATCGGAAGTTTGTCACAGCAGCTTTCTCTAGCTCTCTTATTGGTACCGTAAACCGGGGTGACTTTGGCACCCGGGGTGACTTTGGCCACTTTTTGAGATGAATGTATTTTCATCAAGCATCACTTTTCAGAACAAATTTCTTATTGTTTCTAATGTAGTCCTATAGGATAATGTTTAGAATAAAAAATTAGTTCTGAAGAGTGAGACCTGATGAAAATACATCCTTCTAAAAAAGTGGCAAAAGTCACCCCGTGTGCCAAAGTCACCCCGGTTTACGGTATGTGATAATGTAAATACAAACTTTACTAATAATAATAATAACTGATGTTTCTACGCGCATTTCAAACGGAAAATAATACAACTACTAAAAAATGGCCAGTGTAATAAAGTGAGAGTCAGTAAAGAGCCTAGCTTTCGATCCTAGCAGAATGACCAGTTATGACCCAAAAATATATAGATGTGAAATGGGCATACAAGGGACCGTGTACAGAAGCATTCCCATTTTGGGAGGTGGTAACACAAATCTTGGGTAAGAATAGCAAGAAACAAACTGTTTGATTACACTCCCTTTCACCAAAATTCTGTCTGAACAAAAACAAACACAAGATTATGACAAATTTTCTCGCCTAGCCAAACACTCAGAGGTGTAAATATTCAGTGTACATGTAGATATTAAAGGAATATTTTGGAAGAAACAAATCTTTCAAGTCCATAAAAAAGGGTATAAGTGTGTGCTATTTAAGAATGTATTCATGTTATGTTTAGACAACCATTTAAACATTCTAAAACATCTGCATATTATTTGTAAAAAGGGTTTTAATTGATATAATATTACTATTCAAATTCAACCCTTTTAATGTTCTTGTAATTTCGTTCCAAATATCAATGAAAAATCATTAATTTCTCCTAGAAGTTATAACATTATCTGAAACTTGAAAAAAAGGAACACATACTCACTTTTGTTAAATGTGTTTAGATGTGGATGTATTATACAAAATAGCTGTGCTTAGTCGCATTCAATGTGAATCACCATGGAATGGTAGGAGGAATTATTTTTTTTAAAACAGTATTTAAATACTCATGGCATTGGTATTTGCATTTCAGCCTTTTAGCCTAAAATAAATCATGCCAAACAACAAAGTCCTTATGAAAACCAATCAATTATGATATTATTCAAAATAACAATGTATTGTGCTCCTAATTCTATAAAAGGAAAGGTCGCGTACCTCGTCCTTTTCCATTGGTGAAAGGCCTCGCCTTTTTATCAATTCAAAATATCTATTTCATATCAACGGGTCAAAACCTATGAGTAGCCACGATGGGAATTCATTATTTACCAAACACCTGCATAGTTAGCGGAATTCTCTCTTTTTGTGTGAATTAATGGGATGAGAATGATATCATAAATTATCAATTTGGCCATCGCCATTTAGGTGTGTATGCGTAATTGCTGAGAGCACAACACTGGGGCTTAGCGTTCACTCAAAACCTCATGAATATCCCCTTATCATCCCACAATTTTCCCCCCTGATTCAACAGTTGGCTAAGCCCACCGCAAGAGCAGGGATAAAAAAATAATAATACAAAAATCGCTCGGTGGAAATATCAGAAATATTTCTTCCCCATCGACGATGATGACAACAGAACAGAAAGAAGCGTAGATTCATATCACGTCGACAACAATCGCATGCCCATGGGCCATGGCGGATGAAGACAAAGCAGAACTGGCAACGGTTGCCTGATCGCACCGGCCAGAAATCCTGGCGCCACCTAACCAAAATTTACTACCTTTGCCTCTCTATAGAAAAAAAGGGGGAGGGTTTATCATATAACCATAGATCTTACCTTGCCATGAAATTGAAAAGAAACACGAACAATTGGAATAAAAAGAAATCATCATAATAGCTGCCATGCATGGATGAGCACTAGAGCAGTCGAGCTTTTCAATTCCGAGATAAAATATGATGGGCTGAAGTTGAACGACGAGGTGACAAGAAGGACGTTCATTATGTATTTCTTTCAAATTTTCTCCTTTTCTTTCAATTTTTGTTGTGTGTCCTTTCCACGCCAGTGCAGTTGCCCTATAGCTAAATAAGTTATGGTGATTATGCTCTCCCCCCACCACCCCCCCCCCCCCCTGCCTTATGCCCCAGTGAAAGAGATCCACCAAATTGAATACGCTCATCTGGTTGAACAACCTTTTAGTGACCGCCTTACCCCACCTATGACAAAAAGCAAAATGGCGTTTGTAAAAAAAAAAAAATTAAATATCTGACCACTAGGACCTTATCGTTGTGGCTTATCACTTTTTAAAATCTATACGCGGAATTCCTATAATGGCTTGAAATTACAATACTTGGTTCTGTATTCGAAAGGACAATTTTCTATTAAAGCAGGTATTAAATTTGTTGTATTATAGATTGCATATATCTCAACTACTGCTTTGAATTATTTACAATATTGCCATCATTTTAAAACTAGTACTGTATGAACTATGCTTCACTGAATTTAGAATTCTAAGCTCCCTTGCAATTGCAATTAAAATCAAATTCAAATTGCATTGTTCTGTTATTTACTTTGTTACCATTGACAATAACTCATAAAACAAAGATGCACTGGTCACAAAATATTAGAACAAGAAAACAATGAAGATAAATAACGTCCTTTAGGTAGCGTGAGATGACAGAATTTAGATCAAATATTTGAAAGAATAGATAATTATGTACATTATCTGTAAATGATACCAGTGTCCTTGTGACAGAAGAGGGTATTTACAGGTGTATTATAATGAACTCAAGTTCAAATAACCATGCACCCACCAGCCATCCAAATTCAAGTAACCATAAATTACTTTTTTTGTTTGCTTCATTTCTCAGTTCAATTGACTTCTGTTTGATTTTTTTTCTTTGGTAACCACTCACCCATTTGAAGCAACAATCAACTTTTATTTAACTAATTTTTTTAAGTAACCTTGATAACTTAAAAGGAGTAAATTTTCTTTGTTTGGTGGTTTAGATTTGATGCACGTTGTTCACCTAAAAAAAGCATGCATGCAATTTTCTTTTGTTCTTCCCTTTTTCAATTTCCATGATGATTTAAAGACCAATTCTTACTTTTTATTTGCTAATTATTGGTTGATTCGTTGGCTACCTTGATCACCTAACAGAGTAAATTTGCACTGACGGACCAAGAATCCCGAGATCAATGAGCATGTCTTGGTTGAGGGACGTTTCGCCTCGTGCCATCACGCGACGTGACTTCGATCACAACCGCAAAAAAGGAATTGAATTTACGGCTCCCTTGATAAACTTAATAAATATTACAAAAAATGTGTCCACTAAAGTGTGTCTTGTCGTGCAGTCATGTGTCGATTAGGTTTGAACTTCAGTAACGAGCCTTACAGTTACACCAATGAATTTTTGATACAATATATACTTTCTTAGAACCATCACGGACATGACTCGACTGCAACCGCAAATTAAAATTAAATTTGCAACTCCCTTGATCAAAAAAAGCTTTGAATAAAAAAATGTTGCCTCAAATAGTGTGTTTTGTCTCAGTCAAGCGTAATCTTAATCCAATGAAGAGAATTTGGTTTTGACAAAAATGTACTTTATCTTTAGAACTGAGCCAAGCATCAGACTCAGCATATTAAGTTAAGCAATGATCATAAAAATGGATGAAGAATCATCCTCAAATGAGATCGTAAATAAAGATTTATTAAGGGTTTTTGATAACCTTTAATTTACATCAAAAGTCCATACTACAACTTGTGTACCATCAACTCAATTTGATTAGGTTCATTTATTTTTTCCATTAAATACGGTATATCAAATCAATCAAATACATTCTTTATCTGCCACAAGTGTCAATTCAAAGCTGCCGTATTTGCAACATTGTGTCCCTTCACTAATGAAAAATATTTAAATTTAGAAACTTGGTTGAATATTAAATTGAAATTTAATGAATAACATGCGTCTATCAAATATATTTGCTGATGAAGAGAGGAAGTAGATTAGTCCTTGGTTGATCCGTTGATGGATGAATGAATGGACAAATGAATCTCATTTTCAAGTACACCATCAATGAAATGATTATTCACTGATAGAAAGCATCCTTGGTTTGAAAATGTGTGAATGAATGGCGCGCCTCAACATCGCTACAAGAACCTTCACATTAACATCCTATAGTTCATCATCATATTTTTCATTTGAACTGTAACCATTATCTGTGCTACTACTTTCCACATTTTTTTTTTCTGAACAAAAAATTCACTGGACATTATGGGTTACTGGTCTAGATAGCCATAGCAAGAGTATTGAGAAAGATAACTGTATTTGTTATTTTGTTATTCCAAAGATTGCCATTTTGCACTAAATCATCTCATTTATTTATAAAAATACACTTTCTATAATTTTTCCTAGAGATGTACCTCCTTGATAAACTACTTGTTCTAAATAACTTACTTATTCCTGCGCGAGTAAAACAAAACAATAACTCTCCAAATAGCCTACCTAATGATACTTGGAAGTCTCAGCTCACAATGAGCCATGTTATAATTTGCTAGACGTTAATTTCTGTCACAATGGTATGTCAGTGTGAGTGACCGTTTAATGGTGGGTATTTAATTAAGAAATAAAACAACTTTTGTCAAATGTTCGTGTGTTTTTTTCTAAAAATCATGACCACACTCAAAACTTCCAACAAAATATCTCAAAACTATGGGAGCATGTCATGTCTGAATAGCGATGAAATCTTCGTTCCTTTGATGTCTTGTTTTACAGTCTGTTTATTGGGTAATTTTCGAGTTCTTGTAAAACAACTTTTGTCAAATGTTCGTCCTTTTTTTCTAAAAATCATGACCACACTCAAAACTTCCAACAAAATATCTCAAAACTATGGGAGCATGTCATGTCTGAATAGCGATGACATCTTCGTTCCTTTGATGTCTTGTTTTACAGTCTGTTTATTGGGCAATTTTCGAGCTCTTGAATAGTCCATAAATTCCTCCCAAAGCAATTCTGACCGACTGTCCGGTTTTTAAATTCTTTTATTCGGGGGATTAAATGTTACCTCTGCCTCTTCGGGCTGGTGGAGGTAAATGAATTCCCCAAAATGGGCAATAAACGGATGATTCAGTTTGGAGACATCTTTTGTGGAAAAGTATTTGTTTGGTCAGTTAAATCGTTGGGTGTACAATGTGGGGGGTTCGACTATACTACCTACTGGATGCACCATAAAGCATTGACAGATAGTTTAACCAATTGCATACTGCCTCATGTGCCATGTGATAATTCAATGAGAAGTAGGATACATGTAGATGTAAGAAAGAAAGGGTTAACTAGTTTATATTGTAAAATGATTTCATGTGCAACAATGTACAACGTAATGTCCACTAAAGAACATGTTGGGTTTGTAAACATGTAGAACCACATATTTATGAACAAAAAGGTGAATTTTATGTTCAAATTAAAGGATTTTCTATCTTCTTTTCAGAGAAATTGGGGTGAGACAGCGTTCAAAATAAATAACCACTTTTTAAGATTTAAAAAAGCTGAGGATATTTCACAAGAAAAGTTGTATGCACATTTATTGTACATGTGCATGTCTGTGAAGTAATATCTGATAAGCTTTTTATTTTGAATAGTTCACTTAAAAGAGCTTAATTGTAGGATTCTGTTTTGTATACTTTTCTAGTTGTAATTACATTAATTCAATGCAATCTACAGACTGAGCCTGAATCAATCTTATTATTATTCATAAATGTACATACATATACATGTAAGAATGTTAATTAGAAATACATACATTAATGTACAGGCCTATACATGTACATTTGTGCTTATTAAGCTGTTATTTACACAAATGTGAGGAGTCATGATGTTGTTTATCTTCAGGCAATATATTAAATACAATGTGTCCAGGGGCAATGTGGGCCTGCCTGAGTGTGCTGTATTCATCTGTTTTCAAAGCATCACATACATATGTACGTGAAAAAGAATCTACGCAAAGTACCCGTATTCTGCACATGATGGAATGGCAACCATCTTCTATGCCTTCTAAATGCATTTTCTCTCGTTGCATTGTCAATGCATGCAAGCTTGCTTTTCAAAACCAGTCTCTTTTTTTTTTTTTTATTCTCTCTTTCCATTCAGTTCTTTTTGCCGTGAGCTATTTTCACATATTCCTCACGCGCAATTTTCTGCTACTACCCTGATAATACAATTATGATCCGCTTCCCCGGTAGCAAACGAACCTATAAGCAATGTACGAAGCAGCGGTGAGTGGGTTAAATCAAAACTATAATTTCACAAGCCTTTTGATTGACATGAAAGGGGCTTTTGATTTCAAAAGAAAGAATCAGTATTTGTGACTTTACCACACTGAGTTATACAGAAGTCATATTAGCCATAAGAAATCATCCAGATCTACATTTAGATGATGCACATACTGTAAATGTAAGCCAAAGGGTGCATATTGTGTTAAAACATACATGTCAATGTCATGTATTGAACATTGATTCAAGACAAATGGAGATTTTTTTTTTCTTATGTATTTGTTTCAATTGCTGGGGACAATTTATACCTGCAATCAATAAAACATGGCTTTAAAATGTTTAACCACTTGCATTAAAAAAAAAAACCATGTACATGTAAATTATTCATTTGAAAAATTTTAAAACCTGCATTTAGTGCATTGATAATAAACATAAACAATCAGCCAAATATTGCGGGATTCAAAAAAAGAAGGTAGACACACACAAAAAAAAGAGGTTACAAAAGCGTGGTAAGACAAGCCTCTCACGAACGAACAAAGTTAACGAAAGAACCGCTACAGAAAGGCTAGCTTGTGACAAGACATATTATTTGAATCCTCTTGCTTATTTTTCTGCTAAGCAAACACAGCCAAGGCAAACACCGGCTGCAGCCCTTCCCTCTTTCCAACACCACGTCTCTTACACCTCCGTCCGTCCGATCCAACCATTGAGGTAGAAGCGTACGAAGGACGATGCAGTTTTATAGAAATTCACACTCTTCACATCAAGAAATACATTAAGACTGCTTCACAAAGTCTCAAACAGTCCTGAAATTGAAAAAGTAAAGAATTGGTCTAACCTTTTGTGAAAATGTACTAACTATTAAGAACAGAAGCAATTTGTTACCAGACAACTGGAATAAGCCAAATGCCTATAAAATCAGCAAAATTGTCAAGACAAAATTATACAAATGGGAGAGAGTTAAAAACACTTGCACTGGACGTTCTACCTCTAGAGTTAAGTGTTCTTCTTTGGAAACAGTCCATATTTTATAATCTACAAAAAGTTGATCCAAACAAGAGAAAATATCTTGATAACACACTGACAACACGTATACAATGCCACAAAGGACAATACAGGGTTGTAGAAAATAAGAAAATGCATTATGAAGAAGGGAACAAATTTGATCAACCATTGCTTTGGAAAAACAAACTCTTTCTCACAGATTCTGACTTTGGCCTTTTACAAATAAATATGAACAACATCGTTCTTTAGAAAAAAAGGAAAAACATACAGAACAAAAGCATGCACTTCTTCGTTAAGTGTCAGGGTCTCTGTTACAACCTACAAAACGAAACACAAAACAAATTTTTCACTTCGAAATGTAAAATTTTCTCACACACTGTCAAGTCTGTGAAATTTTTCCACACCATTTGAGCTCAAAAAGTATTGCTGTTCAATGTTGTGAAACAAATGACAGCTTCAGTCATGGAAGGATGGGACGCTCTGGCCAGTTTTGCGTCGAAAATAAAGGGGAGTGTTATTTGGACAGTTCTATTGTCTCCTCGATTGGATACATTATCATCTACACGCAGAATTGATAAGTTTGTTTTCTTTATACCACACACCTACAGACAGACCTACATGTGTAGAGTGTAGCGAGAGCAGAGACAAATATTCACATGTATGTAAAGATACATGTAGTTGCTTTTTACTAAAATATATATCTTTTTGGCACCATGTCAATTATAATTTTCACACTTTTTTTATTAAAGATTCAAAGTGTTAAGTATAAAGACTCACATTGTTTAACATTGACAAAATACAGGGGGCTCAGTTAGGCCTAGGCTCAGTGCAATTTAGCCCCCGAAATGCCAAAAGTGCCCCCATTTTTTGTTTTAAGAGCCCTAGTAAATTTGCATCTATGAGTTTAATGCAAAATACATTTCTGAGTGCTATTTCAATACTAAAATAGTTGAAAAGTAGCCCCTGATAATAAAATTGTATGGTTTTTTCCCTGCTGTTTAAAGATCACACCACTTTCCCTGTATATAGGCTGTATGTAATACCAGTGGATTACACCAGCGGCCCCACCAAAATATCTCACCTCGGTTTAATCAATTCACACTTTTCAATAATGAACGTGCCTATACAGGAGCTTATTACAAATAGAGCTCTAAAAAATTTACAAAACACAATTCAACAATGAAAGACCCTAGGAAATATCACAAATGGTGGTCTACTTTATGTGTGTGTGTATGTTAGTGTGTCTGTGTGTGAGTTTGTGTGTGTGTATCATGTGTATTTGTAAAGTTTGAAATCAATAATAGTAACAGCTGGTACTGGTCAATAAATTTGTCAAAACAATGGAGATCAACTGAGGGGAATATAGTACAGTATCAATGAACTTGGCACAGCTTAATTTGTTACATTTATTTGTTTTTAAAATTGAATCCCACAAAATTCTTCTTCTTCTAGAGAGTACTGATTTAAAAACAATTTTAATGATACAACATTGTATGCAAAACAATCCCATGGAACCCATTAACCCCCCCCCCCCCCCCCCCACCCACCCAATCCACACATACCACAACTATCAATGTGGACATGTTCAATTACAATGTATACATCAGGCATTCTTTTTTCTGTTTCAAGTTCTAGTGTAGGAGCTTTTAGCCACCTCTCTCTCCATCTCTTTGCACTGTTTATTTTCCTCTGTTTAAAGTAAGTCATCTATCATCGAAGAGGGGCAAAGTTTGGCACGCTTTGTCCCTCCCAAGAGGAAGAAATAGAAATAGAAATAGAAATAGAGGGATAGAGAAGGAAAAGGGGATAAAGATGGAGAGATAATATATTATATTTTACAGATAATAATTCAGGGGTTCCCAATAGAAAGAAAAGAAAAGGAAAGATAGAGATAGAGAATGAAAGAGGGATAAAGATTGAGAGATATATAAAATACATAACCTAAGCCCCAATAGGAAGAAAAGAAAAAGAGATAAAGAAGGAAAGGTGGAGAAAGAGGGAGAGATGTTTTATACAAACCTTTTCCAAGGTTCTTTTTAGAGTAAACAAATATATAGAAAGAGAGGGAAAGAGAAGGGAAGATAGAGAGAAGGTCATGGGGTAAGTACAGAACCTATTTTAGGAGTTTTCAATAGGAAGAAAAGAAAAAGAAAGAGAGGGCTAGAGAAGGAAAGATGGAGAAAGAGAGGGGGATGTTTTACATAAAAACCTTTTCGAAGGTTATTTAGAGGAAGAAAAGAACTAGAAAGAGAGGGAAAGAGAAGAAAAGGCAGAGAGAGAAGGGTATAAGTACAGAACCTTTTCTTTAGGGGGGGGGGGGGGGGGGGTGCCCAAGAGGAATAAAGGAAATAGAAAGAGAACAAGAGAGAATGAAAAACGGTGAAAGAGGTGCAGATGTATAATATACAGAGACTTTTTTAGGGGTTTGAAGCAGGCAGGTAAATAACCATGCTCAAACAAAACGTGACCAGTCCATTACTGGAGAAGCTTCAAATTCCAAACTGTTAGCTACAAACTTGAAGAATACCAAGAGACCCATTTTCACGAGATTGAAAAGAAAGGAGAAAGTTTTCATCTAAAAATGTATGCCTGCATAGGGAAGAGCTATGCACTAAAATGTCCAACAAGAGTTACTATTTTTATAAATTCCTTTTTTAATATTTCAAGAATGTACATGTACTACGTTTTCTACCAAAGTAATTTTTCTCACGAGGCATGAACATTGTTGGAGCTGTTCTGACTTGTAAAAACTTGGGAAAACTCAAGAGAGTTTGGGAATGTTCCAATGCTGTTAAATGAATTAAAAGACTAATATCTTGTTATTCTCACTAATCAAGAAAAAATGTTTTTTGAGTTTTTAGGCTTTTTTAACCAACCATGCTCTCAGAATTGTTCATATATTAATTGTCAAGAGAAACCTGACAGAATCCCTGACATTTCAGGGTGAAGGTTCATCTCCGAATTTCAGGCCACTAGAACTAGAATTTAAAGATTAAAAGGTGTGTTTTTGATAGGCTATATAACAACAAAAGGGATTTAACTCCATAAATCTACAATTACGTGCCAATCATCCGCAGCTCAGTCCCAAAATACACCCGGGGATGTAACTGAATATATACCGTTTTTGTATTTAGCGGTAATTTCGTCCGAGCAGTACTCGCACGTCGCACGCATGTCGCACCCAGTCTGTCCCCGAGGTTCTAGTATAAGCTTTGCCTCGCATTGTGCGTTTGTAACCAAAAATTTCTCCGCTTTCTTTCAGTTGGCATTCTCTGGATTGCTGTTTTATTAACTCATGCTTTGCATTGTTGAGTTGTGACAAATTTTCTCCCCTATTTTTTTTCTTTCTTCATCAGAAGTAGCATTCTCTGTGGGTTTTTGTGTTCTTTCTTTGCCAAAGTTCATGCTCTTTGTATTGAATGAACTTCAACTTCATCTGTATCGAAATGCTTGGACTCGGAAAAAGCTGTAGAACGCTTCTAATTTTTTACAACAAATACAAATCATTTTCAGCTCTAAGAAGTAATGTTGTTGGTAACTATTTCATTTTATTGCCATTTCTATACATGTAGTTCGATTTATAAATATTGCTTTTAGTTTTAGCTTTACACAAAGAATACTTATTTGAGAGGAAAAGGGCATCAAATCTTCCACATTTCTTTCGTTTCAAACCATGTGTAGCGACAATTTTCTTCATCAAACAAGAAATCACAGCTAAAATCAAGCGTGACATATCTATATGATGAGGTACGACATGTATACATATTCTATATCAGGCTTTCAGACAAAAAATTACAAAAAAAAGGGGAGAAATATGTCAAATCAATGCAGACTTTCTTTCTTTATCAAAAGACGAAAAGACGATGAGAAATTGTTTTGAAGAAACATAACCCCAGGCACGTTACATTCTCTTCTCTTGGGATTTAGCTGTTAGGATGTGTGGCTCAAACCAAATTGAACTCAATTGCCACCATGGAACTATATTATAAGGGAATCAATGTTTTGTTAACTCGATGGTTACAGGAATCTGGTACATGTATATTGTGAAATGATTATATGGGAATTGCATTATCTAGTAGGGAGGAGGTTAATATTTGTCATTACAAATCTAACTGATATATATTAAAAATCTGTCAATTTTCATCTAATAGTTATTTTGAACATTATGAACCAACAGTAGAAATGTTTAAGTTACTACACTAATAAACATACACTGTATTTCTTCCTAAATCTGGCAGTATAGAGTTGTACTGCAATACATGTACATGCTTCATTATCGGAAGGTTAGTGCTCTGCCTATAACCTGAAGTTCAAAACTTCTCTCAGATTTTTGTTAATAGACATTTCGTTGAGCATTCTTTGGCAGCGACATGTCAATTCTTGATGGGGGTACCCTCGGCTTGTCAGTTTACATTACAACCAAAACGTCTTTTGTGTTCCCAATATATGAGCGTTCACACTCCACTTCTCTAACACAAATCTCCAACATCAGACAAACAGATTTAATGGGGAGATTGATGCTTTGTCCCCCTATATTTGATGCGGAGTGATAAAGACTGACATTTAGAAATACTGCAAAAGAAAACATGTACATTATGTATACAGTAGGTAGTACATGGTGATTACATATTTAGTATACATGTAGTAAACAAATGTACATTACAGCTGCACACAGTTTGGGTATCGTCTGCTCATTATGGATGGAATGATAGATGGTAGAACCAAAATTGAAATGTTAGAATTTATGCACATTGTATAAGAATTGGATTTGATACAAATTATTAGGAACTTTGGAAACAAATCTACAAGAATAGTTAGCAAAATTATAGTTTACACAAACATACCATGCTAAGTTTTGAATCTGTAATATGTTTCGTCTTGGAAGTCTTATGGGCAACTCAATAAGTACATATCATGCAGTATCAGAAGTACAGAACAATTTGTACCACAACAATATTACAATCTGTATTGCACTTTGAAAATTACTGTATGAATTTGATAGGCCTGTTCGAATTTCAATGAGATTTTTTTTCCTACCACACATCGGGATCACATTATATGCAGTTAATTTATTCGGAGCTCTCTAATTTCATAGTTTACATGAAGGAAAAATATGTGTTATTAGACCTTTTTCAACCATATTCTCTCATTCCAATGGTAACGACCCTGTTGACACCTCATAAACAGATCACAATCAATGCATAATTTATTTTAAGGTCTCTAATTTCAAAGTACCAACATATCCATCCAGGTTTATAAACGTTACAAACCCAAACTGTCTTTTTTAAAAATATTTATCATGTGCTGCAGTTTTTTTTGGTAAGGACTATAAAATAGGAAATGTAGACAATTCTAATTATGTTTGAAAAATATGAATCATGAATTGCTTCTGGACAACTGTTTCCATATCTTGATTACATGGGCAGGTATGCTGATATTAATTTTTCAAAATGGCTTCTTTCAAAATAAAAACACAGATTTCAATTACCAAAAAATGGTGGAGATGATATAAGTAATTTAGCATTCTCTTGATGCGATAATTACATATCTGCATGGCTTTTCATTCATGTTCTACTATACGTAATACATGTCATGCCTCATAAATTTCCAGAATTGACAAAATTACAAATTACCCATTACGAATAGCATGAATATACAGTATGTATTTAAAGCAATTTATATACACAGATAATATATATATGGCAAATGGACGCGTTTGTGGCTTCCACAATTTTCATCCTTCCACCAAGTTTAATTACGCCACAGTGATATTTGGCTAATGGTTGGTAGATCAAAATAGTATGGCACGCATGTATGATCTGATACTAAAATTAATCTAGCCGTATATCTACATATGTAATGTATGCGTAGTATAGAATGTCACTCAGTGGAAGGGTTCTCGATGTACATTACGATATTACGTATGTATGTTGATTTAGCACTGACCTTCATACTGTAGGATATGGACATTTCTAGTTGATCGATAGGGCTTTACTCATACATGTATATTTTAATTATAATTTCTGAGGCTCCTGTTTAATTTACTCTGAAATATAGAGTGGTACTTAGGAGTAATATGAGAGGCGTGGTGGTATTGTACAGGGATAGTGTTGAACAAAGGCTGTTTCTTTTTGTAAATATTGTTCCAAAAAATGTTTGTCATTAAACATACAATTTTATCATTAATCAACCTCACGGGTTCAAATTTCAATGAGGAAAAAACAAGGTTACAGTACAAGTACATGTAAATAACATGTGTGCCATATTTTGATGCCAAATATAATTAGTATCCTATTAAATGCAACATTCTGAATTAAGTGTGTATGTTGGACTATGGAAATAAATCTTATTCTTTAAACTCATGTTTTAGAGCAAATTTAATGATTAAATCAGCAATTGATTCATAATTTGTGTATTTTAAGATGCTTGGGAGAAAATATTTAAGCAGTGTATCACAAATTATCAAAAAGGGGACAAGGAGATTATTTTTTCATGCACACAAAGCTCTCAAAATATTTCTACAACTCGTCACAACCAGAGAGAATAATACTATTCTCACACGTATGAGAAGAAAAAAATGTTCCTTTCTTCGGCTTCGCAAGGTTAAACCATGGTTAAACTCAGGAGGAAAGAGTCAATATAAACAAGACACATTTCTGACGCATTCATTGCATTTCAATTAATATCAAAGGAACCTTTTTAGAAGAAAAATATATATCGAGAACAAATATTTTGGCAAGGCCAACCCATCTGCTGTGAAGAAGAAAAGGAAAGGAAACAGTTGCAAGTCGGGACAACGCATACAAACGCAAACGAACGGCTCCGGCACAAAAACGGCTAGCCGGGAAGCTTTTGTCGCGGAGTAATTAGGCGTTGTGGACGATCGCCACCTCTTCGGGGGGAACGGGACCGACCTACCAACCATACGAGGCTCGCAAACCTCAGGTTCTATTGTGAGAGAGAGGTTTTCACTACGTTCTATTAAAACGTACCACATGCTGTGATTGTTCAATATCCAGCCGTATTCTTTAAATGCTACTGGTAATTATCCATACTTATGAATGCTACAGTGGATTACTGACTACTGTACGTATGTAAATCTGAGCGTACATGTGCAATACATACATCAACGCTCGAAATTAACTTTTTTTGCTGGTGGCCCGGTCGGGCCAGTAAAATTAGTATTTTTCCAATTTTGGTGGCCCGAAACCAAAATCTACTGGCCCGAAGAAAATAAAGAAAAACAAAAGAAAAAATGAGAAAATTCATAGCACATTCAAAACTGTGGAAAAGTGGAAAATTCACTGTTATTATACAAATTAGACCTCAACATTCTGTGTAAATGTCATGTGAAAATCTCAGACAAATAACATGTTTTTAAATTGTGGTGTTTTAAGCTAATAATTGTAAGTCAAAACGCCGATTCATCGGCTGCAAACAATGACAAGTCACCGATCATATGATACTGTATCCGATTTCGAATACGGCAAACATGATTTGTTGAGTTTTACATGCATAACAAATTTGATTGATAATGGAAATTTGTACTTATATATCAGACTTTTAATCTCACAATTCCGTAGAATATTGTTTTGAAACTTGTCATGAATGACACATTTTTCAAATTGTGGTGCTATATTTGTAAAACTGTTAGTCAAACATTTATAAATTCTTCGTGAACTTACGGACAGTCACAACATCGCAACACAAGACGTAGACAATGCAGACCCATCCACACAACATAGGCTATGTTGAATTTTACATGCGAACCAAATTTGATCGATTATTAAAATATCCTCTCACATTTCAGACTTTTAACCTCACTTTTCCATGGATTATTGTTTATAAACCTCACATAAATTAAATATTTTCAAATTGTGGTTTTTTGTTGTTAAAATTTTGGTGTCAAACATTGATGAATTGATCGTAAACATTCTATGCTCAGTAAATATGCATGCACACTCACTGCATTCCATATTTGGAATTGGAAAGCTCCATTCACAAAACGGGGGTGTGGGGATAAACAGAATGGAAAACAACACAAATTAAACTTTTACAAATCGGACAACATTTGTCTAAACTTATTTCCGCAAGTATAGCAAATATTATTCTTAATATTTCCTATTATTTATTCAAGTTTTATATACAAACTGAACTGATAACAGAATTAATTTGTTTGATTCTACCTATCCCAAGTGGAACATGCTGTACAAATTTTACATGGGGGATCGGATGGGGGGCGGGGCAGAAATAATGCTAATTATAATAATTTGCGCCTTTTCTAAGCTGTCGGCAGAAAAAGAAAAAATCGCACAAAACTGTTCATTATTGACCCCTCTTTCCTCTCTTTTTAAACCACAAATCAAGTATTTTCTGTGAGGTATCAAATTTGCAATAAGAACAATAATATTGTGCACAATTGTTTCAACATTTGGTGGCCCGATCGGGCCAGCAAACATTGGAAATATGAGTTTTTTACTGGCCCGACAGCAATTTTTGGTGGCCCCGGGCCATCGGGCCTGTGCTAATTTCGAGCGTTGCATACATGTATGTATGCTGATTCCCATCACTAATAGGGTATTATCCTGTCCGAGCATATTAAGTGAAATAGTGAATCTATGGCTATGCTAAAAACGTCCCTAATATTTCTTAAACCACAGCTAAATGACAAATTACAATGTAGAAAATGTACAATTTGAAACTTAAATTTGAAATAGTTTTGTCTGTGTAAGGCATGCTGCTCTCCTGTCATGTAGATTTTGTACAGTTATTGTAAACAATTTATCTAAAATTAAAGTTGACATTTAATCAGCCCAAAGGCTATCATAACTTGTATGTATTTTGTCGTCATACATAATATTGATACAGAGGGGAATTAAAAATACATTTTCACGAGGGAAAATATGGAATTCTATATCGTGTGAACTTGTAAGCAATTTGTATTTGTTTTTCGAGAAATCGCAATTTCCCTATACATCACTACACGTGCAAGAATATCACAAAGCCTATCAAATTATCGTAAAATTGTATACTACTTGTGTTTGCACAGTGGTCAATACACCTACAGAATACTGGATACTATATATTTGTAGCTGATGGAACTGATAGGTCACAATCTCTTTTATTCATTTTATTCATGGCCATTTCGGGCAAACCACACAGATTTATATTAATTGAAAGCCTTAATTATTGTATAATTTGTCATGTATAGGGCAGTCACTTCTGGTAGAATTCAAAAAATACAAATCACTGTCATATCTATATTGGAAATTTGGAATAATTAACAAATTGATAACAAAAATATATCACACAAATACACCCTTTTTTAACGTTTAATTATTTTTCTCTCAGGTTACTTTATTCAGCTCTGAGCAACAAGCTTTAATTATGACCACATTTTGAAGTCACCAAATGTCACCGTTCTTACGTGTCATTATTTAAATTAAAGAATAAAACAGCGGAGGGCAAAAATACCTTGAACATCTACTATACTAAAGTAGCCGATTACGTCTGTCTGTCTGTCTGTCTGTATGTCTGTCTGTATGTCTGTCTGTCCATCTATGCATTTCGTAGTGCATTGAGGCACCAACATCAAACTTTGGGTAGTGATTGGTGATGACCCATAGAGGTTTGTGGTCTGGGTCAGGTCGGGGTCAGTTTGACCAGTGGTCAGTTATGAATCGGCCAATATTCCACGTTCATTTGCCATGCAGTCGCGTCGAGCGCTGATCATCGCACATGCTTGCGACGGAAGTACCGTGAAAAGTGTGTTGCTGAAATGACCTTTCATTATGTAGTCTTTGTTCAGCCTGGAATCGATACGTTGTAAATTACTTACGCACATTATCGTATGCCTGTCAAATCGGAAATAACACGTGTGCCGCTGTGTGCGCCTGAATTAAGACTATCGTAATTTGCTTGCGAATTGTTGGCTTCCGACCAAAACAAGATCGTATGTTGTGTACGTACAGCTCATGTGCTGTATATATAGGGAACGTCATTTGCACGTGTAAAGTGATACGGGATGGACGTGTACAGTACAATAGACGGATGTGCGCGAACATTCCCATTTTAAAAACTGGGATATCTAGGGCCAACATGACGCGATATTTTGACCGGGGAATCCTGAACGATCTGCAAAGTTAGGTGAGAAAATCAATCACATCTGGTGAGTACAACAGTATAATTTTTTTTTTTGGAATAAGGAAGGAAATGACTGATTGACGGGAGTGTTTCTGTCCCGATTCTGCCTATACCCAGTCACATGTACCGTGTACACCAAGTCTCACGAGTGTATTAGAGTCTAGACCGCCTCCGTCGGGCCGGGAATGATGCACCAATTCCAAGCGCCGTTCGGTCCCATAATCCTATATTTCGTGTATGAATTCTGGATTGTATTCGACGTGATGTTTAATACATTTATTTAAAATACTTGCTTATATTTGTTGGATTTCATGCGTACATTTTATTTAAAATGGTTTAAATCAATGAGTTTTAAGAGAGAGGGCGCTCTCTTAAAACTCATTGATTTAAACCATTTTAAATAAAATGTCATGCATGTGAAGGTTAGTAAAAATAATGATTAGATAGAGAGATAATCAACAAACATTACAAAACTTCTTTTGAAATTTTTCGAAAAGGGGAAGTATTTTTTTGAATTTTTAACGGCTGGTTCAAAATTCTCTAATAAACCTGGGGCCCCAGGTTTATTACAAATTGTTATATTTATGGATATTTCAGCCGTTTCTGAACCGATTTTCATCAAATAAACTTTATTCTGTCATTAAAATATTATGCTCTTTCAAATTTTACACTCAGTTTTGCGTTATCTCCCCAAAAAATTATCATGTGTAGCGCCCTCTCTACCAAAACTCAACTTTCCCTTTAATTGACCCAATTTTTTACAAGACAGATTAAAAAAAATAAATGAATAAATAAAAATAAATTTATATACAACATACATTTCCTTACTCAAAGATCTGGTGACGGGTAATTTGCTAGTTTATAATAATAATACGACTGTAACTTGTGAGTAAATTGGATATTTTGACATTTGGAAGAGAAAACCTTGTTAGGGGTGTTTTTCATCAATTAATTCCTCCACATGTGTTGCTTACTTTTGATAACGATGCCGACACAGTACATAATGAGTAGGCTGGATACGGTATACGTTCCAAGGTGATGGACAGTTTAACCCACATGGTCCCAGAGCAGAAATTAATGCAATTTTGTTACTAGTACAATGTAGTCTACAATGTAGAGTATAATGTGGTTTTAATTAACCAATTCAGTCTCTTGAAGAAATTAGGCAATTTAGTTACCTGTACAATAGGGTATTATCTCTGTGTAGAGATAATGTGTTCATAAAGCGTATTGCTTAGAGATTTAACCTATAAACAACTACACTAAGAAAAGGAATTGGGCGTTAATTAACCCATTGAAGGCAGTTTGATTTTTGTATAACATGCATTCTCCATCTGAAGACATCATCCCAAGTACTTCCAGGGGACCAGGGACCAGTCCTGAATGGGTTAACACACATTTAATGAGCTACAGTATATGCCCATAGTGCTTCTTAAAGACTGTATGTAAGTACCCCAAGGTTAAGTTATAGTAGCAGTGGATTAGTGGGGTGAACGTCTTCCAATCATAGGTTACTGACCCCACGAATGTCTCTGACTCCACATGTATGCTATATCGCATGCAACAGTGTGCCCCGCAGTATTGACGCACTGTCGCCCCGCATTACACTTGCTGCTCGTCAATACCGGATTACATACGTGTGGTGGAAAAATGTGCGTGAGAACTGAAGTCTGAACTGAACGCGCCTACATGTATTCTTTGTCCACGGGAGATAATTAAAGAACGTATCAATACACAGACAATAGAGCTTTTTAAAAGTAACTACATGCTAATATATTATTTGTATTCTGTTGCCTGGATTTCATTGTTAGTACACTGAATACATCTTAGAGTGTATGAGACTTTGTATTATATTCCATCTCTTTACGAGCTAATTAAAAAATGTATGTTTACAAGGGGGAAACATTATTTGAAAAGGAAAGTCTGCTTAAATTGACAGTATCAAAATTATATGCACATTTCATGCAGAACATCTGAACATTGCTTGTTGGTGCAACTTTTTTTTTACTATACACTACCATGCACATTCTACAATAAACGATAACATGTATGTAAGACATGCTTTCTGGCTGTATTGAAGAGCAACTCTCTGGTTACAAGCTTGAAATTATTTGAAAAATATCCCCTTATAATTTGCTTGACAATTGACATACAATCTTCAGAAATTGTAAACGGACTACAAAAACACACATTATGCCTGTGTACACTAAATACGCTTTGGCCCGAAAATCGATCTTGAATGTTCATTATCGACGCTTTTTCGAGGAAATAATACTAAAATAGCACGTAGCTAAATGGGTGATTGTAGATGATAGGAGGTAGTAATAATTTAGCGCATAAACTTGACGGATGAATGTGTATTGCACTCTACAGAGACCACAATATCATTCTATTTGATGATACGGGCAGGCGATGCTATCTATAGTTCACGCACACATGAAAGCCAAGCGATTATTATATTTCACTTTATCTTTCACGATCATCTGTCACTCTATTCATAGTGATATAAAAGAAATCTAGGTCAAATATGATTCTAGTGTGGTGAAACAGCCCCATAAAAGAAATTGGTCTATTTTTTTTCAAACGCAACTGCAACATGTACAATGTATGCAAGCCAGTGTAAATAGGCCAACAACACTGCAGTTGTACAAAATATATGGACAAAAGTGATAAAAGAAAATATAAATTCGACCCTGTTTGGTGGGTTAAATGCACCATATACTGAAAACTTCCTTTCTTTATCCTGTATTGAGTTATTTATAAAGAAACCAGCACATAACTGAGTCATTTTCTGTCTGTCTGGTAACTTGGGATGGAAATAATAAATCACACAATTTGAATCTATATCCAGGTTAATGTTTAGTCTGACACCATTTATTCTTTATTGTGACCCCATTTTCAACTTGTTTGAACTACTACATGTTCTAAATGTAACCATAGTCCTACAGTCTGTGTATGATACATTCTATGTCAAGTCTTGACCTACAAAATAAAGCAGTTCTTGATATATATATAGCAATACATCTAAAAGCATTTATGAAGTTATATTCCCTTCCAATAATATTCTATACCAAATGATTTACAACGTAGTATTGCAATTTCCACAATAAAAAGAATAAAAGTCAGGACAGCTACAAGTACAACCTTTAAAGGGATCTAGTAACTTTGTAGACATGTGCAAAGAGTGATGAATGGTTGATGCAATGTATATTATTGTTATCTCATATGTCCACAGGGTATTGTGTGAAAATTTCAAGTCAAATGGACATTGCATGGCCAAGTAATGAGCGAAAATGCAAAGTGATATTCAATAACTCACTGCACTCACTTTGTACACAGAAGAAAAACTCGCCCGGAGTTTTTCTTATCTGAATACTTCGATCGTACATATCTTTTTAACGAAAGGGAAATTTGAAAAACCGAAACCTGTCCCATGATTTTATTGTTAATACGAACACAACAAGGTATGAGGGAACCGCTAGAATGAAAAATTTATTTTGAGGATTTGGACAATGTTACTAAGTCCCTTTAAAACGGCTCTGTATGAATTGAGGTCTTCAATATCATCAAATGTACTAACTTGTCAATCATTGTAAATAATACTAGTTTATTCACTTCTAAATCATTAATGAACCTTATTTTGTTTAAAAGATGATAAATTACACACACATTGAACAAAAGTCTACAGGTGAGATACAGTAGAAGTCAACGCACATTGTAGGAATGAGTCAATTGTCTGGTCTACCTACATTCATCACGCGATATCGACAAGAGTCAAAAGGTTTAACATATCTGGGCCAAACTGAATGTGATACCCAGTTACCACAATTATCATGTTTTATCCCCCCCCCCCCCCCCCCCCTCCCCTTAATGTTCTTCTTTTTTTTGTGTGAAATCATTATTCCTTTCAAAGAAATCTGGGGATCAAAAAGATTAAGAACAAAAAATATATCAATATCATACCATACTGGATACAATGTGCTTTTAAGTCGCTTGGAAATTCAGTTCTATTTGAGAGTGCTATATATACCTCGATTTTACATTTGACACGGCAAGTAAGATTTAACTTATTTGTCATATTTTTGGAGGACATACATTGATGTAATTAACTTGATAAGTTCCAATAAGTTAAAATGTTGTCAATTTGACAATTGTCAAGTTGGGTAGATACATGTCGGTAAAGTTAACTTTTGAAATGTTGCCCTGAAATCATGTTACACACTAGCTGGGAGAAGTATGAAATCTTCACACTAAAACAACTTTCTTTATGGTCCTAGCTCTATCCCTATTTTTCCTCAACAATTTGATTTCCTTTTTTCTTACTACAGGAGTGTTACATGATTTGTCCTAATTTGTTCTCTGTGCCAATTTATTCTTCGTCGAATAGATCGAAAGAGCAAACTTCCGAAAAGGGTCTGCCCAGAAATAATGTTGCGTTATAATGACAAGCATTGTCAGTACATAACATGGTGAAAGAGAAAGTGTGAGCTAAATAACTCTCCTCGAGTTTCCTTATTAAACCCTTCTATTTTTCTTTCCACACCCGTTTTGCCGATCCCTCGTGCAAATAGTTGGCATAATGGTTGACAGTTGCTAATCAAACATCGATGGGAAGGTAGTGTGAGGGAATAAGAATTTTGAATGAACGCAGGCAGGTGAGACGTTTGTTTCATTTGTATACATTCGGGGGACCAAGGACCCCCACCATGGTATCAATTCTTGCCATCTACATCTCAAGAGAGAGCAACATTTCAGTTTAGGTAGCTCGTGGTTAGAAAAAAAGGGACCGAGAGGTAACCAGTATGGTACAAAACAGCGAAAACTTTCTAGCCCAATATCGAAGCTTCTCCTCGCGCATTCAAATTAAAATGAATGTGTGACTGGACAAATACGATACAAAGAGTCGAGACTTTCCTTGTTTATTTTTGAAGTCGGAAAACAAATACGAAGAAAGAGATCTTCGCCTTGAGAGAGGATACTGCGAGACTGTCCGACTTTACAAACCACAAAAGGAAGCTACACTAAGGACCCAAAAATGTTACATTGTGTTTGTACTCCCCATCAACAATGCGCATATATATATTCCCCATTCATATGGTAATTAGCTGGCTGTGTACAGTATGTAACAGCATTGCATTCTCCTGGACATAGCGTAGTGGGATCCATAGCACATTTGAGATTTAAAGGGAAGGTTTGTTTAGAGGGAGATCCTAGAAGAAAACAAATTTGGGAGGTTGTAATGAAATAAGTTTGAGAACACTTACAATTTTAAACTATCTTATTATCTATTATTTATTATCTAGAGACCAGACAGAATGTTTCAGAAACAGTTGAAATGTCACCAACATATCAACATTTACAGTAAACACTCCATTAGCGTTATCAGTGATAGCACAGTGACACAGTCCAACGTATTGAATGATCGTGTCAGAATGTTCAAAATGCTAACCGTGTATTACATTTAATTCCCTTATATTGTCGTTTTATAATATATATGCCATCATTTGGCAATTGTATTTTAAAGATGTGCTGGGTCTACAAGACTTCCACCATAAAAACTAGACTGTCCCTTTAAGTATGGGACTCGAGAACAGTAGAGTAGACCAAAGTAGACCTGCGCTTGGCTTGGCTTGGCTTGGCTTGGGCCTGTTGGGGTATTCATAGAGGTTGGGCTATTCAATGTTCTAAGTGAAAGCTGTGTTGTGCATTGGATACGTGGGCCTGTGCCCAAACCACTAATCAATACTGGGTCTAACGATCATTCTTCTGTCCCTTTGTTAGGCCATGGCTTCGCACTATGGTAGATCTGAAGTGGGGGATTTACTATACATTGGCGTGGCATAGTATGGCAGTGACGTTACATGTACATGATGCATAATATATTGAATAGTGAGAGATCTACACTATGTATAGCTTTTTCATGAATCAGATGTACATCATATCACAAACGTATATAGAAATAGGCCCTTTTAAATTTAGAAGCTTTCTCAGTTTCCATTTTCTTAAACATGTTTGAAAATAATGCATGAAATTAATTGATGGGGAATTAAAATCAGTCTGTTCTATAATTAATGCAGAAAAATGACTTGCCAATTTAAATTTTTGTATAATTGCTGTTTAACATCTCCTGCTAAAATTTATTTAATTTTACTTCAAATTTGGTTTCACAATAAATAGTTCATTAATAAATTTGAAACGACATAGCCATGATAACACAAGGAATGTTAGAAAAATACTAAAATCAGTTATAAATGTTTGCTAGACTAATGCGAGTGAATTTCTATTTTTCTACTTGTTGCTTTTTTTCTACACCATAATGTCATCTCAAGACGCCTGGTAGCATACATCACTATGTACTTGAAAAGGATAAAAACTGTCAAGATGAGATTGGCCCATGAAGAGGTTACGTGCCCACATTTCATCACTGGGAATTTTCCCCTCCATCAAAATCAATCAGGGATAGGACATTCGAGGCAATTTGTCTTCTGACGATTTACGCCAGGCAAAACCAATTTTGCTTTTGGGTTTGTAAAAAAAAGGCTGAATGAATTTACATATCAAAGTCAAGGTTATTTGTCATCTCAATGATTTTTGCCAGCCCCGACCGATTTCTGTGATGATTTTAACAGCCAAGAGGAACATTGGGGGAAGAACTTAAAAATGGCCGCACCAATTTATCCGATGATTCTAACATCAATCGCAATTAAATCTGAAAAATTGGCCAAACCAAAATTTCTGATGATTTTAACAGTGTGCAGTGAAGGAAATCTCAAGGTTGGTCCAACTAATTTTCTGACAGTTCTAACAGAAGAAGGAAGAAACCTTGAACGCCTTGTCATCAAGTGGTTTGCTTTAAACGTTGTAAAACAAAATGAATGGTAGTCATTTTGATTCATCACTATGGAATCAATGCTGGTAACTTTTTCCTAGTAGCAAAGTCTAGTGTAAGTAAAACAGAGACATATGGGCAATTCCACCATAACGGAATTACATTCAGAGACCTATTTTGCTCATTATTTTATTCTCTGCGCAATATTCTCATGACTTAAGTAAATGTTGATACTTAAATAAGTTGCACGGGCAGCCAGGCTACAAAATGATAGGGCAACGATTTTATATCTTCCATGTGTTGTTGCACACTAGACCAATATGTGTGACCGTAACGGAATTACTGGAGAATGGAGTTTTTTTTTTGCTACAAGTTTGCATTAAGTTTCTCTGAAATATAAGACACTTTGAAACTGATTTTATGTATTTTTTCTATCTTGATAATGTCAACTTCACTTTGGAACAATTAGGTGCATAATCAACACAATGATAAGTTCACAAATTCACTTTTTTGAAAAAAGAGCACTGTAACGGAATTACACAAAATTGTAACGGAATTACATCTCTGACAGTTACAAGGTAAACTCAATTATTTTGCACTCAACTTTTCTTACATACTAATGCAAACATCAAGGCTATCTAGCACTTGAATATAAACCATAATTTGATACATCTGTAAAGCAATATTTAAACTTGTCATGTGTTAAATGAATGAAAATATGGCCAAAATACAATTAAGAGTGAAATTTGAAAAAACTATTGCTAAAATCCAGCTTTATTTTGGTTTATTTTCAGCTTCATATTAGTAGGCAAGGAATTAAAAAGGATTGCATCAATTAAATTAAAGCAAAATCCTAGAAACTATGTCCACTAAAGTGTGTAACGGAATTACACAACTTAAGCAGTGAAATCAACTTTTCCACAAATCGGTACTTGAACAACAAAGAATTCACATTTTAGCTTCAATACTTTTCAAAAATCAATAATGTGACAATAATAACCATATTTGAAGGAAAAAATAGCAACATTTTATAATTTTTCCTTTACTTCAAGAAAAATGGTTAAATTGTGAAAAAACCCAAAGTAAAAAAAAAAAAAAAGTACCTACATTATGTGACATGCTAAAGAACTGCACATCATCAATATCAAGAAACATTTAAACAATTTAAAATCACAAACAGGTCAAATCATTCCACTTTCAATGCTATAAAGCCTCGTAAACTTCCTAAATATTGAAAATCAAGGTGTGAATGGAAATGCATTGTGAATGGGCAATTCCACTGGTACAGAATGACAAATAAGTGATTTTTAGCTCTGTTTTCTTAATCATATTTAAAATTCCTTTCACTTCCACAGTTTTTACAACTTTAATAACTGGCAGGGGTACTAGAGGTACAAATCTATAACACTGTAGCGTCAGGAGACCAAAATACAATCATAACGGAAAGTGGTCTTTTATTCAACACTAATTTTGTAATGATTTTCTGCAAAAGCTACCTCAAAAAATTCTGCATTGGTAATAAAAACTTATCATGTAAGTTACAAACTTGAATTTGGTACATCTTTTTTCCAGAAATGATCTGTTTTAACCTCTGAAATTACCTTAAGACAAATGAATGTCACTGTAACGGAATTACGCCTGTGAAATCCACCCATGAATCCACCCATAAAAATGCAATTTCTTGGTTACATTTTTCTGCTTATAGTCTATAGTAAAGATTTTGTATGCATTGTTAAACAATAATTGTTAAACTCTTACATAAGGACCAGAACAAATCCTGAATTTATGTGTGTGCGTAACGGAATTACAAAAAAAATCGAGATTTGTTGTATAAACTCTTGTTATATTCTGAAATTATTCTTTTGAAAATTCATCCTTAAAGTGATCTTAATTTACTCTCAAATTAATTTGGAATGCGTTTTCATTCATTCCATGAAATACATGATATCGGATATAAACATGTATGATCCAAATACAAAAAGTTGGCATATCAAATATAAATATCGAAGTACAAAAAATGAAAGACACCTTTAGGAATTCCCATTTGAAAATGCAAATACTTTGTACATCTTCTTTGATCTGCATACAGAAGCACACTGAACACTCAATGAATTCTGACTTTATGATAATGAATAAAACATATCTTAGCCTGTATTATGTATATAGTTTTGAATATCTTGAAGCCTATTCTGTATTTAGGTTTGATTTTATATGCTTCAGTTTAATACAAATTTACATAATTAATGGTGAGTTATGAGCCCTTAACTGATCAATGATAATCAAATCTACATGTATACAAAATTATTAATATTAAATCTCCTTGAAAGTTGAAGGTATGATTTATATCTTATAATGCATCAATGTAAATTAATGTGAGAAAATAAATGTAGAACCAGTGTGATACTAATTACTGGATATTTTTAAATTTGTGTTATTGTTTTCGTTTTTCCCTTTCTAAAGTACAAACATGAATCTGCTGCATCTTCATAATTTCAGTCAAGTGGGTCTTGCTAGAAACTAATTTAATGATAGAAGTATCATAGAACATTATCATCTCTATTATGTTCATGGAGAGAGAAATTATCTATCGTGTATCAATTTAGTTAAATCACCATTGATGCAATATGAAGCATGTGAGGCAATGAGTCACATAAAGTAACATTGTACAGTACATGTATAATGACTTATTGTCTACGTACATGGCTACAGTTATGCTACATGCTATTTAAAGGGTATTTCTACATTCAGAACAAGAAAGAAAAACAAATTTCAGCAATATCATTCAATACCTTACAAACCATGTGTGTGTAATTCCGTTACGTAACGGAATTACTAATACTGTTACGCCATTTTTGGAAAAAGTAGTGACATTATTTCAGAGAATTATGTTGGAAGTTCTTAGGACTATGGTGAAGGAAGAGAATTCACAATGACATGACCAAAGAACAAGTAATCAGATATTGATAAAAACTTAAAACGTTTTATCGTAACGGAATTACGATCAAATGTGCATAGATTTAAAAAAATTCTCAAAAAAAATATGCAATGAAGTTACTGCCCATGCTTTACAATTTGTGATTGTTACAATATCATATGGAAAATATGAGAAAATGAGCAGAAACAGTCATTGAATTAAAAGATTCACTTTATTTTCATAAAAATGAAGCTGATTTATGAAATAAGGTCATAAATTTCTGTTCAATTCAAGCAGAAATATTTGAAAAACCAATAGAGCTATATACAAACGGTTTTCAGTTTCCTAAAATTCAAGTTTTCCTTTATTGATAACAGTTAGATTTAGGGAAGATTGCTCAACTTTGAGATGTGGTGTTTTTGCCTTCTCTCATACGGAATTGCCCATATATGTTGCTAGTGGCTAGCCCCAAACTGATGTGATATTTGGTAGCACCAAACAAAAACATTTTCTTTAAAAGTACGTTAATTAATTATAGATGCCAGATCGGGCAAGTCGAATTTGCCATTCATAACATTGTGGTGGCCCAAAGGCCAAAGCTCATTTTTTCATTATGAATCAAATGAATCAAGTTTTCATTATAAATCAATGTGCCAAAAATAACATGTGACATGCTCTTGTCACACTTGTACATGTAGCAAGTGGATGAGTTGATATTTTTGGAATTTTAAATATGGACATTATGAATTAAAAAGCCTGATAGACTGGTGTACAGACACATGACATGTTCAAATATAAGCTTTGAAAATGAGAAGTAATTACACATTGTAGCTCTACAGGCTCAAGTGCACAGAGCTGCCATTTCCTCTCTTAATCTCTATTTTGTATTCTTTGTGAAGAATGACCAGTGGGCCATAAAACTGGACAAACTCATAACCAAATTGACCTTTGCTGGTAGTCATTCAACCTGTTCATCCTTTAATCCATTAATCAGCTGATATTCACACAGCAGAATAGGGGATAAATTGCTTTAAATTTGTGCCCTAATCTCCCATTTATCTGGGCACTCAATGGGGCAATGTGTGTGAGATTGATTAAGACTGGCAGAGATTAACAAGCACACAGAAATGAGGAAATATCAACATGTCTTCTTTCTTTGGGTATCACAAAACAAGCTGTACATGTGAGGTATTCTCAACATACAAACAAACATGATAATAAATAGTGATATGTGTGCTTATCAGTTTAGCGTTTTATAGAATTTTAAAAAATGATACAGTTTCGAGTTGGATGTTGTTGTTTTTATGTGGAAAATCTTGCTAAATATATTTCCGAAAAAAGTTTTAAATCGCTCTTGCTGTCTTTTCATATTTAAGCTGTCCAAAGTATACCTTTTCTTTGTTAATTCTTTGATTATTTGGCATCTTTTAAAGTAAACTGTTTTCAGCGTTTTGCCATTTATCAGATCTTTTATTTAACAGATCTACAATTTGAGGCAATTTAGACAAGAAGCAATACCTAACTGTTCAATATCTCTTGATCTTTTGGAGTAAATTAGGGGATTAACTTTCAGTAATTATCGACCAGAATCTCAATGCATTCAACATATTAAAAGGGAAAGGCAGATAATAACACCAATCGGCATTGCTACAAAATTAGAGGCGATAAAAAGGGCCTGATATACTCCCAAGACACTAATAGAGCCAACTGGTACAAAATGAAAAATACGGGTTGAAAGTAGTTTGGGCAATTTAGCCCCCACAATACCCTAAAGATCCTAGGAATACATGGCAATTGATGGCATGTATCAAAAACCCTATTTTGTAGATTTCTATAATATGCCTAAAAAGCAGATTCCAGCAAGCAAATGTTGCTTTAAACACATCAAATAGTACTGGATGGCTACATAATTGTTCAACTAATAACTCATTTTGAAGAAAAACATCCTAGGTGGTAAACAAGAGTTAAAAATAACTTATGAAGTCGATATTCAGTTCATGCACAATTTCCTAGGACAGAGTTGGGGACCGAGTTCTCTTCGATTTAAGCTTCACAGTATGTTTTCAATTTTATTTTTTAAATCTACATTTATTCAACAGGACCTAGTTTAAAAAGAGGACAAAAAGCTTAATTAAACTAATTGTGATCTTTTTAATAACTTTCAAGAGGGAAGTCCAACAATCCCCCCAAAAACGGTAAGATCAAAGCATCATGTTGTGTTTGGATTTATGGTACCAGAAATAATTTGGCCTCGACTCCAATACATTCATGAAATGAGGTCAAAGACAGATCTAGTTTCTTAATAGAAAGAAAGGATTAGGGTACGGGCAAAGATAGAAGTTTCAAAGTCGTGTTTATTTGTCAAAACATTTCATTTGGAAGCAGCAATGTCATTACCAAACTAACCAAAGGCTGATCGTGCTAAACATTGATCACTGTATGTATGCTGAGGAACAATGGGAAAAAGGTTCCAAAACTCGAACACAGACAAACGATCTATTACTTATCATGGTAGAAATTCAGCTCAAAGAAAGAAAAATGGAAGGGCTACGACAGAATGTGTTTTGCACGCAATGCCATAGACAACCTGCAAAGCTTTTACAATACTTTTGATTTCAAAAGGTTTCTGCCCTTTCATTCTATATAGATGATGTATTCCGGCATACACAGCTTCCCCTATACTACAGTCTGTATCGACACAATTGAATCGATGATGGTTTTTCAATGTCATGCTTGCCTTAAAATTGTGAATAGCATTTAAGCATTTTCTACATAGGGCAGCCATTACCGTTTTCAAACACAAACACAGATTGATATTGATACTAATGGGGATTCACGCAGTTACTTGAAGCATAATAAAATAGGTGCATACATGCCATACATGTCCACACAAAAAATACTAACGATCACTCCTACATATTTGTACCCAATCACATTTTCGGCATCGTTGGTGAGAAATGTTAGTCAGCTTGGACAGACAAAAATGAAAGCCATTGTATTTCCCATTGTGAGTAAAACAGTAATTGAACCCAAGTTTCAGTTTAAAGTGATCCATTAACTTCAAAGTTCATATTCATGATTTTTCCAAATTAAGAGTTATCTATGACCTGTGATTTATGAATGAAAAAGAGTGCTCAAAGAAAATAGGGTTTGATACTTCTGAAATGATGTGTGATAGTTTCATAGAAAAGGTTAATCTAGTGAACAAAATAGAAACTTACACTCAGCTACTGCCCATTGATTTTTACTACAATCCAAAAGTATTCCTGGAACGCTCTTCATTCAATCATAAATATCTCCATAATTCGGGTATTTAGGGAGACATTTGAAAAATAAAAACCCATGTAATTTTTCTGTGACCATAACCTAAACAACAAGGTACAAGATAAATGTGAAAGCTCCAAGTATCACTTAAATGTAATTGCCTTACAACTTATATGATGTCGGGCTTTCTCATTTTCTGAATTGGTTGCACCGCAACCTTCATATGAAATTGAAAGCAAATTTGTATGACAAGCCTACGCCTTGTTTGCTCTCAGCCACAGTTATTACCACCATACCTGCTATCTCACTCTGATGAGATCAACTAGTGGTTGATGACTGACACCAAACGACTTTTGCAAACTCTTATTGGCAAAATTAGAGTGTAGCAGTGATGTCACACAGGCACAAAAAGCTATTAGCATTATTAGCTGACTCTATCTATTACAGTAAACTTCAATCAGCATTCAGCAAGGCATAATAAATTATTAGGATGATTTTGCAAGAGTAGTCTATTGATCAGAAGCTTACTAGTATGCAAAATTTGCAAGTTTCTAGTTATCGCTAAATTGATTCCAAGTCTAGAATGAAATCAAAAATGCATTAATTAGAAATAAAATATGATTGATCCACATTTTTTTTGTGAGTGTATTCTTGTGCATAAATGTAGTATTGTATACTGTATGTATGTGTGTAACATGCATAGCAATTGATAGATTTTTCATTTCTTACCTGTGCACTCCGGACTTGAGATGAAGAGGAACTTGTATCCACAGCGTACACAGTCACCGTCAGCGAAGACCCTCCGCCTAGAGCCTCCCGGTCCAGAACAGCTCCAGTCCGGATAACTCCATTGCTGGGATCGGCGACGATAAGACTCCCCATGTCCTGTCCTCCAGCAGTCACTGAAGCCACAAAGTATTCCAGCGCTGCAGTCCGGCCGTCGGTGTATCTGGCAAACACAGTCAGGATAACAGTCCCGGCAGCTTGATTCTCACGGATGGAGTTGGAGTAAGGGTCCAAAGCAAAGGCCAAGTCACTGCTCTGCCCGTCGGAGATGATGACGGTCAGAGAGGAAGTGGTCCTTTGTTGCTGAGGGTTGCTTCCGGCATCCTGGGCTCTGATCTGCAAGGTGTACTTGGTGGGCGACTGCGAGGTGATTGCTTGTGTGAGAGTCAGGTCACCCGAGTTGAGGTCCAGTCTGAAAGGCACCCCATTGGTTACCAGGGTATACGTCACATCACCATTGACACCGGCATCGGGGTCCTCAGCTTGGATGGTGGCAACCTTTGTGTTGGCTTCGGCACTTCTGGACAAGATGGCTGCCTGCTGCGAGGTGAATGTCGGTGCGTTATCATTTATGTCTCTGACAAAGACGACCACCTCTACAGAGGCAGTGCGTCTACTTTCCACAGGTATAGCAAGATCTGTAGCCAGGATAGTGAGTTCAAAGTTGACTGTGGACATGGCAAAAGCCTCCCTGTCGATGGTCCGGTTTGTTGTCACCCATCCACTCTCTGGATCGATAGTGAAGAAGCCCCCAGATGGCTGCTGCTTCAGGATTGAGAAACGAATCTCACCGTTAACGCCAGAGTCCGAATCTGAACCTTGCACCCTGACAACTGGATAGCCAATGTCAACTTCCTCATCGATGGCAGGCACTCCCACATAGGCAAACACAGGTGAGTTATCATTGCAATCTCGAATGTTGATCACAAAGGAGGCACCCGATGAGAGTGAGGGACTGCCCCCATCACTTGCTGTAATGTTCAAGTGATACTGGGATGTTGCCTCATGATCTAGAAGTCCTGTCAGGTACAGATTTCCTTGGAGTGGGTTCACTCCAAAAACTCCATCAAGATTACCTCCAGTAATTGTGTAGAAAATCCTTCCATTGCTGTTTTCGTCTCTGTCCGTGGCATGAACGAATCCAATGCTGTCACCAATCTGCAAGCACTCGGTGACCTCAAATTCCGTCATTGCATTCAGGAAACTTGGACGATGGTCGTTTTCATCCAGTACAGCGATTTCCACCTGAACGAAGGACTCTTGGGAGATGACACCACTATCACGGGCCTTCACTGTGAGAACATATTGGTCAGTTATTTCCCGATCCAAAGGATCACGGAGTATAATTTGGCCAGACATATGATCGATATGGAACTTTCTCTGATCATTTCCGCTTACGATACTGTAGCTGATGTAAGCATTGTCCCCAATATCTTTATCTGTTGCACTGACTCGAATTATCAAAGTTTCATTTAGTGCCAATTCAGATACTGATGCCTGGTAGAAATCCCGCTGGAACACAGGAGCATTGTCATTCAAATCAGAAATATGAACATAGACATCTGCATAGTCTTGCAGCTGGACTGCGCCATTATCATGAACACGAACACGAGCAGTAAATGTTGTTGATTGTCCTGCCTCCACCAGAGCTTCTCTATCAAGGGTCACTGTTGATCTTATAACTCCTGATCCAGAATTCAGAGTGAACTGTGTGTGGTTTGAAGCAAACGAGTAAGTGAGAAGCCCATTTGCATTCACATCGTTATCTATGGCCTGAATTCTGCCCACAATGGCACCAACACTCTGTTCTTCGGATAGGAAGAAGTTGTACGTTGCATTCTGGAAGAAGGGGCGGTTGTCATTGACGTCAAGAATTTCAATGTCAAGTGTTACTGATGATGACAGTGCTGGTACTCCACCATCCCTTGCTTCAATCTGTAGGGCATAGTTCTCAATCGTTTCTCTGTCCAAAGCTCGTTTGACGTAGATCACCCCATCTGGAAAGATTCCAAAACTCTCCCCTTGATTTCCATCTGCAATGCGGTAGGTGATTTCTCCATTAGTGCCTTCATCAGCATCCGTTGCAGTGGTCTGAATGAATTGGGAGTTGACTGCTATCGATTCCATCAGCTTCAGAGAGGTGTTGACGGAGTCAGCAAAGACAGGGGCATGGTTATTTACATCCCTGACACTGATGTAGAGATCAAAACTGGAAGACAAGGGAGGTGTTCCATAGTCAGTTGCTCTGATTTGCAGGTTATACTCTCGGTCCGGGTAATTTTGCAAATCCTTGTTGATAAACAGCACCCCCGAGGTGTGGTTGATATCAAAGCGGCCATCAACATTTTGGGAGAGATCATACAGAATAATGTTATTTGGTGGATTGTCTGCATCAGATACTTGAACAGCATAGAACTCATATCCTACGGCCCAATTCTCCACAACATCAACACGATCTTCCTGGACTGAAAATGTAGGTGCATTATCATTGATGTCCAGAATTTCAACTTCAACAATGGTCTGTCCATTCTGTGATCCATCTACTGCATACACAGTCAGGTAATAGAAGTCGGATGCTTGGGCCTCACGGTCAATTGATCTGGTAGTGTTGATAACACCACTGAAGGTATCAATGCTAAAGAGATTACTTTGGTCCCCTCCCGCAATCACGTACGTGATGTCGACGTTCAAATCAGGACTCGTCGCCTTCACAGTTCCAACCAAGGAATTATTTTCACGATTTTCCTCTAGCTGAAACCTGTATGGATTCTGTTGGAATATGAGGGGGTTATCCTGTGTATCGGTGACAAGAACATGAACAATGGCATTCAGAAGGGATGTCAGTCCTCCTCCATCGGTAGCACCTACAACAAGTGTGTAGGATGGTTCCTCCTCTCGATCCAGGGATTCCAGGGTGGTTATATTTCCAGATGTGCTGTCAATCACAAACCTTGATGTGTTTGAAAGTGTGTAAGTGATGGCTCCATTGATATCACCATCAGGATCAGTTGCTGCAACAGAGGTGACATACAGTCCTACAGGCCCATTTTCAATCACATTGGCATAGTATTCAACAGGATAAAAAATTGGTAGGTTGTCATTCACATCAAGGACATGGACAATGACTGTAGCCGTGGAGACGAGAGGAGGGATGCCACCATCAGAGGCAAGAATTTCAACTTCATACCTCGGAGCATCTTCCCGATCTAGTGTGACCAAGGTACTGAGCATTCCAGTAGATGCATCCACGCTGAACTTACTCTCATACTGTCCATTTCCAAGTGCAAATGTGACGTCCCCATAAATTCCATCGTCCAAGTCATCAGCAGATACCTGAATCAAATCCATGGGTGAGGCATTCTCCACAACAGAAATGTTGTAGAAAGTTTTATCGAACACAGGATATTCATCATTGACATCTTGGATGTTGACAATCAAGGTGGTAGTATTTGTCATCCGTATGGTGCCTTGGTCAGAAGCGGTCACTATCAGGGTGACCTGCGATGCTTGCTCATAATCCAGTTTGGAACGTGTCGTAACAAGTCCGGTTTCGTTATCGATTGTAAACCATCCATAATCGTCCCCTGTGATGGAGTAGATTATTGCCGCGTTAAGTCCAACATCAGCATCAGCGGCGGTTACACTCTGAACATAACTCCCAGGCTGTACGGATTCATCCAAGGTGGCAACATACGACTCCTGCGTGAACTCTGGTGCATGATCGTTCTCATCCTCTATATAGATAATGATTGATCTGTAAGAAGACTGTGGCGGTGTTCCTCTGTCCGTTGCTTTGAAGGTGATGTTGTAAGAAGATGTCAGTTCCCTATCAATATTTGCGTTTTCTGAGACCGAAAAGATACCATACAAGTCACTTTGAGCTCGGAACTCGCTCATTGAAAAATCACTATGTTCATTTCCACTGGATATGACCAAGTCAACCATTCCACTAATTCCACTATCCTGGTCTGTGACTCTAAGACTAAAGACAAATGATGCCTGGCTCACTGTCTCCTCCAATCTCACAAAACCGTTTGAATTTATATCAGGACTCGAACTTATCGTTATTTCAGGGCTGTGGTCATTTTCATCCTCGACAAAGACAGTCAGGAAGGCATTGCTCGATTGTGAAGGGACCCCTTTATCTCTGGCCACTATTTCAACATTGTATCCTTGTACCATGTAGGGTAACTGTCGCTGCAACATGACCCATCCAGTTACTGCATCTACTGTGAAGTCATCTGATGGAGATTTCAGGCTGTAGATCACTTCCCCGTTAGAACCCTGATCAATATCAGTAGCTTCCAGTCTGATGATCATGGTTCCTGCGGCAGAACTTTCATTTACACTTGCACGGTAAGTGGTTGGAGAGAAGAGTGGTGTATTATCATTGACGTCATCAATGGAAACATTGACAGTAAGGTACCCAGTTCTTGAAACAGTGCCGTTGTCTGTTGCCGATATGTTGAGGGCATAGGATGCAGTGCTCTCCCGATCAAGAAGCTTAGCTGTTGTAAGCTCAACAGTGTACTCGGCATCTTCACGGGGACGGAACGTTTGGAGCACAAAAACATCATCCTCGTTTCCATCGATGATGTTGTAGATGGCGATGTATCCATTTGCGTCCCTATCTGCATCCATAGCCGATGGGAGAATGTATCGGCTACCAATATCGGCATTCTCTGAGAAAGAAACAGTTATTGAAGGCTGCGGGAATTCTGGCGAGTTATCATTAAAATCATTGACTAAAATGCTAAGTTCAACAACTTCAGTTGCACCATCTTGAAACGATATCGTTATTGGAAGCTGAAACAAATCATTTGATAATGTCTCTCTATCGATGCGTACTGTAGTTGTTATGATACCATTTGTTCTATTGAGATGGAATTCTTGTGGAGGAGAAGAAGAAAGAAATGTATATGAGTTGATTGTTCTGTCTTCGTTTGCTTTCGCTACTGTTCCAACAATTGTTCCTGGAGGCTGATTTTCATCCACAAACAATGAAATTTCGTCTGTTGCTGCTCTATCCTGCGCTAAAGTTATGCTGGGAAATAGGCACAGTAAAATCACAAATAGCACCACTGTCCCTGGAAACATTCGAGTCCATCTTTTCCTCTTTGATCTCGACATGATTTCGAAAAATGTCGAGCACTGTGAATGTGATTCTGTGCTCCCGGTACAGCGGCAATGCGACATTGTCCGTGTCTGCTCGAGAGCGTCGGCTCCGCTCAGCATGCGGGCGCGGGCAGCTCCCGGCGTAATCCCACCGCTCATCTTGGTAACGGCGTCGCTATACGCTACAAACCAGCGAGCGAGTTAGCGTCCATAGCGAAGCGGCTGACTCGGCGAGAGCGGGTGCGAGTGTGCTGGTAGAACACGGTCGGTCATTCTTAGTCGAAACAATTCACTTCAAAATGTTATTTCTCATCGTTTCCTCATCTTGATATTAGAGATCAAAAGTGCACAAGTGAAGTCAATATTAAGGTTTAGTTTTCCACAATAAACCATAAACAAAACTGTGTTTTTTTATTACAGAAACACGAAATATTCCTCCTGCTCATAATGATCTTGAACGGACCTTGGCTGTGGTACGCGTACGGTATGCGACCACCAATTGAACTGTATTCTGGTACTGCGCCGTGTACCGTACACATGCATACGGATATCGAGTCGTAAGTTCAGCTAGTATACAGTACAGTACAGCCAGTCGTACCCGCATTGAGCTCGAGCGAGCTGTATTGATTTTCTTTGAACGCCAAAAATTACAAACAACCGCAATAGAATGCTCCGCTCCGCTCAAGCTCAAGCTGCATCATAAAATTCTCAGTCAAACATTATACAAATTATGTGAGTTTTAAGGACTCGTGGGAAAATGCGTTCTCAAACGTCTGAAATTTATTTAGCATGCCATGCTATTCGATAGACTTTGTTGATGGATCTGTAAAATCGGTGTCAAATCAGGGATATAATATAAATACTACAAGTATTTGCTATATAATATGTTATGGGTATGTAATTATCAAGTATTACAGTTGTAAATTCAATTTTCAGTCTGCCACCCCCCCCCCCCCCCCCCACAGACTTCTACAAAGAAAGGGATCTAATATGTTTGTTTTGTTTTTAATATTGCTGACCGATGGATGCCTCCCATTAACTAAGAGCCCCCCCCCCCCCCCCCCCCCCCTCATCCCACCCCATGAATGCCAAAGCTACTGCATTATGACTGGCACTGTGGTGCCTATATGATGAATATGAGTTATGTTATTTCATTTCAATTAACCCTAAAAGGGCCGGGCTATTTGAGGTCTTCAGCAGGCCGGGGGGGGGGGGGGGGGGCCATTATGGCCCCCCCTAAGATCTCGGCCGCGGAGCGGCCGATCGCGGTGAAAATTGGCACGCATGATAAGTGAAGTGTATAGAATACAATGGTAATTTTTTTTTAATTTGAAAAATTCATTAATTTGCATATTTATGGTAATTTATGCAAATAAGTCATGAAATTCATATTTTTACCCATAAATCATATATTATTCATAATTAAACTCTGGTTTTCACTACATATATTCTTTAGAGCATGTGGAATAATAATACGACAAAAAAATTAGGAAGAGCCAGGTTCTTCCTTATGTTTTCTATTGTTTTGATAATTTCTTATGTATTTCTTTGTTTTTTTAAACTTATGTATTTTATTGTTTTTGTTGTTTATTTTATTTCTAACTATAATTTAAGTATTTTGAACCCCCAAAACAACATATAAATGTAAACAACACTGAATAACCAATGATAAACCTCATTTTACGAAAATTGATATTTCCATATGTTTTGTACACAAATCACGAAATTGAGCGATTTTCGGGCTGACATGCATAGACAAAAGGT
>JBAMJV010000169.1:0-159680 GCA_037951105.1 Echinarachnius parma
CTCTAACCTGCGAGCATGTACGTGTGAGTCGCTTCGGGTGGGGTCCAGGGGGTGGAGCCCCCAGAAGCTTTTGGATTTTAGCTATTCAAAGCCCCAAAATCGAAATATATCAGGCAGGCAAGCAAAAAAAAACAAAACAAAAACAGGCCTAGGGGGATGGGGTTGGGGATTGCGGGGGCTTGGGCTCAGGAGCAGGTGCGCATGCCTTGCCCATTCCATTGCCGAGTTGACACATTCAGTACCAGATAATAGGAGCACAGTGTATTTTTGGACGAGCTCTGTATAGACATGTTTTAATTGATTTATACAGCACAGCCCATAATCATAACAGACTTCTGGCTTTAATAGTTTCTTGCTAAGTCTTTATTAATGAAATAGCATCAAAGTAATCAACATTTACATTTAATTAAGTCATCAATATTATGGTTATATTGGGTTTCATAAAGTTGACCCTAGTTGAGAACGAGAAGGAACATTTTCTGCATACCGTACTTTGCCCTACCATCCCCAAAAGACTTTGCATGATAAATGTAGAACCTTGCCCCATATTCATAAAACCCCAAACCCTAGCTGAGTTCCATTTCTTAGTTTTGTTTTTCAAAATCACTAATAATGGTTGTCTGGGTAACCGGTATCACCTATTATCTTGTTGCTTACGGGAACCGGGTGGGTTATGTACAAAGTCTATGGGGATTTCAGAATCTTGAAGGGAACAGGTTAAGTAAACCTTAGATGGTAACTAAAAAATTGTTTGTTGCCTACTAACCTCTAGCATCTAAAATAAGACTTAAAACAGTATTACGGAAGCACTGTTTCATAAATATGGGCCCCAGGATGGTGGTTACAAAGATTTCATATTGAACTTAAATTCTTAGTTGGACTTAAGATTATGGTAAGCCATTTGTATCATTGGAATTAAACAAATTCAAAAGCAAAAGTTCAATTAATCAAGAATGTTAGAGTTATGTTAAACTTAGGATCTCTGTGAATCACACCCCTGGGGGGTGTTTCACAAAGATCCCTAATCAAACTTAACACTAAGTTGGACTTATCAATTATGGAAAGCCAGTTGTAGCTACATTTTAGGCCTGTTTAAAGAACTTGTTGAACAATTTAACAAAGAAACTATGGCTTTCCATAATTTCTAAGTCCTACTTAGAGTTAAGGTCAACTTAGGATCTTTGTGAATCACACCCCTGGTCTCTCTGCTTACCTCCTTCTGCAGTCTGGTGACATCCTCCCTCAGCTCCCAGAACGGGAACAGGTTTGTGAAGGTCAGAGGTTCAAGGCCCGCGTAGACCAGATACGCCTTGGGCGGGTTCTTGGGCCTCTTTTCTGTTTAATGAATCAGGAAGAAGACATATTTTAATGAACATACTTTCAAATAAGTTTGAAATATACAGCTAAATTTTAAATTAATTTTATTTACCAAACAACAAGATCTTTCACAAATATAACATAAATCACAGAATAATTAAAATTGATAGAATATTATAGTTGGTAAAAAAGGACCAGCAATGGCGAAGCCTGCTAGTCAGAAGGCAAAATATCTCAAGATTGTTAGATTGTTTGTGTAATTCACAACATATTTGCAATATTAACATCATTTTTTATTTGAATATATATTTACATATATTCTTATAATATTAATAAATTAATAATAACTAGATAAAGTCCAGAAAAAGAAGTTTCCCGACTTTCGTTTCTTCTATCCCTGACGGGAAACATATATGATGAGTGTTGAATAAAATTGGAACATGAACTTGAACATGATCCGACTTACAATTAATTGCAACTTTACAATTAATTGCATCTCTTTCTGCAACGGGGCCCTGGAGTATCAATTTTAACGAACCTTTGCAGTATGCCATGACGGTCTCCATCGCCAGTTTCCTGTCGATGTCCCACCTGATCTTGGCTGAACCGGTCTTCGTTGTTCCAGTGTGTGATTCTAGGTCCTCTGGCCACCAGCCCTGCCATAGGTACACCTCATAGTGGTTGTCGATCGCAAACAGTGCTACATTTGAATGAAAACACATGGTTCGTATTATTATGTAATCAATACCTCATTGTTTTAATTAATCATAATCATCATCATCATCATCATCGTCATCAACAAATCACAATAATTACTCTCTACCATGATTACAACCACTCAAATATTGATTACTCTCATCACCACTGGAAACATCATCATCATCATCAACAACAACACCACCACCACCACCAGCTTCATCACCTTATTAGTCATCATCCTCATCATAATCTTCATTATTATCATGATTGTCATCATCTCTTCTATCAACTATGATGGTCCTATTCATAATCTCTTATGTTAGTTAATAGGGTGTTCAACCTTATTTACAGTTACTGTTTTGTAAAGATGTCTATGTTTTTATTTTCCAAATGTAAACCATGTTTGATCAATGCACTTTTGTTTATTATTTGTATAACTACTTGAAAATAAAAACATTTTAACAAAAAAACTTACAAGGTTGTTCCCTGGTGTATATGTCTGACTGGAGGAAGGGGTATGGTGTGGGGAACTCTGTTGATCTTGATGGGTTTAGTATCTCCGTGGAAACAAACACTCCCGAGCCGCTGGATAAATGGAATAGTCTGGCTGTGTATTCATACTTCAGGGGATCTGTATTGAAATTAAACATAAACATTACTTAACAAATAAATCAATTTAAATTTGAAATGCTGGAAACTTTTCTACAGTGGAACAACTCAGATGTCTCACTCTAAGACTACACGTTTGTCTTAACATGGAAATACATTCATATCTTTACTCATCACTTGTACTATCATTTAAATATCTGTTTTCTTCATAAAACTAGTTTTCCTATTGACTTCTTCCATCTCCCATATAATGTAATAATACAAGTAGTTATGTGTCTAACTAACAAGTTTTTCCATTGGGACAGGGTCTCACACTTTCCTTCCCGATAGCTTCCAATAAAACCTGTGGTCTCCTAGCTTTTGCAAACCCTCCTACAATACTACCTATCATTTTTGTCCTCACTAGTTACTCCCTTATGACAAGGTCTACACAGTTTTATATATACATGGGACTAAACACTTTTGCTTTACTCATATTGCACTGTCATACGAGTTCCTGTCTTTGCCGATAGCTTCAATAAAACCAATGGTCTCTTTTGTTTTAATTTTTTTCTTCATGAGTTTCTCCCTTATGACAAGGACTACACAGTTTTATATGGGACTAAACACTTTTTGCTTTACTCACCACTTATTGCACTGTCATACGAGTTCCTGTCTTTGCCAATAGCTTCAATAAAACCCATGGTCTCTTTTGTTTTACTTTTTTTTCTTCACGAGTTGCTCCCTTATGACAAGGACTACACAGTTTTTTACACATGGGACTTAACACTATTTGCTTTACTCACCACTTATTGCACTGTCATACGAGTTCCTGTCTTTGCCGATAGCTTCAATAAAACCCATGGTTTCTTTGTTTTTACATATTTTTTTTCTTCACGAGTTTCTCCCTTATGACAAGGACTACACAGTTGTATATATATGGGACTATTAAACACTTTTGCTTTACTCACCTTATTGCACTGTCATACGAGTTCCTGTCCTTGCCGATAGCTTCGATAAAATCTGTGCTCTCTTTTTTAAAAACATTTTTTTCAAACATTTTTTTCTTCACGAGTTTCTCCCTTATGACAAGGACTACACAGTTCTATGTATATGGGACTACACTTTTTCTTTACTCACCACTTAGGCCCCCCCAAAAAATTGTTTGATTGGCGTAACGGGCAACCAAAAATTAGGGTAGGTCGGTCGGGATTTTTAAGTTTTTTTTTTTTTGTCAGCACAAATACACAAAAACACACACATAACACATCGAAATTCCAAATTCTATTGCAATTTTTTATTTATTTAATTTTATTTTTTTTTAAATAAAATTCAGACAAAACCTCTAGGGTCGGCGTGCATTAGCGCCGGTATTTTTAGGGTCGGGCGGGTTACGCCAATCCAACAATTTATTTTTCATGGCCTTATTGCACTATGATACGAGTTCCTGTCCTTGCCGATAGCTTCAATAAAACCCATGGTCTCTTTTGTTTTACTTTTTTTTTTCTTCACGAGTTTCTCCCTTATGACAAGGACTACACAGTTGTTTACACATGGGACTATTAAACACTATTTGCTTTACTCACCACTTATTGCACTGTCATATGAGTTCCTGTCCTTGCCGATAGCTTCGATGAAACCCATGGTTTCTTTGCCCTCCTCCATCTCCTCGCTGTACGTCACACTGGACGAGCTCGCCAGGCCGGTCTCGAGGGGCAAGCTGGGGGAAATGGAAGTTATACATGAGACCCTTCACCAAAACAGGAAATATTAAAGCTTTGTTTACTATGTAACATGAAAGTACACATTATAATTTTCAATATCATATATTGATATATTGACTTCCAGAAAAATTAAACTATTTCCAGAATAGGGAAAACTGGTGGTGAAGTAGGCTCATCCATATTATGCTCAAACTTTTCCATATATAAAAAGAGGTCATTAAAATAAATAACAACATAAACAACTAATCATGTTAAGCTAGGGCTTGGCAGAAATGTCTATTCTTTTTTTTTTGTTTGCATTTTCTGTATAAAGGTATACACTTATGTATATCACAAAACAATTTGACAGGTATATTTATCAGTTTACAAAGATAATCTACTTATAAAATCACTTGTCCTTTTAAGAAAAAGTTAAACTGTTTAATAATTCACCAACTAGATGACTTTGATCAAATTAAAGCAAACTCGTTAATAAACTTTACTTTTTGAGACAAACCAAGCAAACTTACTTTTCTTTCAGACACGCAGCAGCATGCTTTGCACACTCCCTCGTTGCCTTGGAAGCCTTCGCGCCGTGCCATAGATGCACACTCGCCTTCTTACGATTAGCGCCCTCAAGGTTGAGCAGGATGAACGACGTCCTGGAACGAAGACTCCTCATCTTGGCTGGGACCTCAAGGACACTGGTCTCTTTGGTATGTTCCCCTCGCACACAGTATAACCTGAGTGAACCTGTGGGAAGAAATAACAAAAAGAAATGACAAATATGTTATTATGTAGATAGTTCAGTAGAAACTTGTGTGAACCAAACATTTATTGAAACCGGGTATAAAATGTACTGCAATAAACCATTCAGAATTAATCCATGAACTGCTCAAGCTGGAGAATTTGAGAAAGCATGCTATACAACAACAAAAAAGAAGGAAATCTTGAAGTTCATGGGAACTTAAGTATTATAATGTAAAATCAAATTATATCAAGTAACACTAATTTGTTCCTACTAGATTTGGCAATTCTCATATAATTAAAATCAAAATCCACCGGGTTCCCGTAGGCAGTATGTGGGTTAAATCAAATCAAATCTCACCATGGGTGTTTGTCTCCTCGTCCTCCCGTTTGCCCACGTGGACCACCATGCGCCCCTGGAAGAGTTGCAGGAAGGCAGCTGGCTCCTTCCCCTGGACCACCTGCTTCTGCGGTCCCCTCTCCTCGTCCAGCTCAACTGTCATCAGCGCAGACGCACCTTTCTCGTTGATCGAGCTGTCGCGCCCCTGCCAGAAGAAGTAGGCGCACCGCTCACGCCCCTGGGACCCTCCCCACTTGGAAGCTGTGCCCTTGAGGCTCTTCATCCCTGGAAGGCAGTCAAAAAAGAAAGCAGATGGAAATGAACTGTGGAACTTAAAATTAAACTAGGGGGATTTATATGTGATTGTACTCTGTTGCCCCTGCCAAAAGAAGTAGGTGCATCGCTTACACCCCTGGGTCCCACCCCACTTTGAAGCTCTAACCTTGAGGCATTCGATATCCGTGATGGTGGTAAAAGAAGAAATAAGATTTAAATGAACAGGGGAACTTGAAATTAATCAGGGGGATTAATTTATGATTATTCTCTACCGCCCCTATCAGAAGAAGTAGGCGCATCATTCCAGCACCTGGGTCCCTCCCCACTTGGACGCTGCGCCCTTGAGGCTTTTCATTTCTGGGAACAGAACGGTGAAGAATCAACAAAGTAGCAAATACACTGTGGAACTCAAAATTAAACTGGGGTGATCTAAAAATTATTGTACTCTGTCGCACCTGCCAGATAAGGAGGCACATCTCTGCCACTGTACATCAAGCTAATGATGTACGTTAAACCTTTGTTAACCTGACCAATGATTTTGGGGGAATGGTGCTGTGCTGTGTTTACATTGACACAAACTGCTACATTCCACAATTCTAACATCACATTTCAAAAAAGCGTATTCATACGACAATGTATCTGTGTTTTCCATATTATACAAACACTGAATGATGTAAGTGTCTCCCTCATGGAACTGGCCAAAGCTCACTTTGGGAATGACGCTGTGTTTATATTCATATTACGTTTTTCTTTTCACCATGAAACTTATCAAAACAAACATGTTCATACATTATAGGCGTATGTACCTGTGTTTTCAACGTTGTACAACCACCGAATAACGTAAGTGTCGCCCTCATGGAACTGGCCGAAGCTCTCTTTGGGAATAACGCTGTGTTCATACTCAAGAACGTGCCAGACGACAACGGAAATCGTGTTGATCCTCTGTCCCTTTCGGTCCACTTGACTGAAGAATGCTGAAACAGAGAACAAAAAATGGGCTTTGATTATAAATAAGTTTCAACATTTCCAACAGTGACATCAAATGTTTGTCCTCGCAGAGCCAGATTCCTTGCTCTTTGTTTTATCTATTTTCAAATGCCTAGAAAGTTGTCCTTTATATATATCAAATAATCATGTTAATGTTCATTTTCTAGACCTTAGTTTTGTTTTATCAAACTATTTTTGCTTCGAAATATTGTCATTTTCTTGCAATTAATACCCAATCAAATCAGAAAATATAACCCGTTGTCATAGTAATTTAACAAAATTTCAAATTTTAAACCTAAATTGGTGAATTGTTTGTATTGTTTTCAGCACATTCAATTGTGTACAGCTCATTTTGAAGAAAAAAAATTAAGCTATTGCATTTTGCAACAAAACATTAACAGTACTCATATGTCATAAACTGATGGGTCAATATAACACGTTTGTCTGTTTCTTTGCTTTTGCCCATCCACCCACAATGCAAAAACCTATCATTTCTTTCTACACAAGTGATTCCATTATGATAAGGATTGCATATGGGACAAGTGTGTCCTGAATAATTGCAACCTAAATTATAAAATGTAATTTCTATAAGCAATACAAATTTTAAAAATAGCAAGTTGTATATATTATTATTGTATTGCAGATAAGGCTGCTGACATGGTGTATAATCAATACACAAAGTAACTCAAATATTATATCTTCACTTCCTGCAATCAATCTAAACAAAATAATATAAACAAAAAAGCATCTAGTACTATTCCCAGCGAGTAAGAACATGCATATCTAAATTAGTAAAACATTTTGAATGCACTAACAGTACAGTTAATGCTTGCACACATATTCTCAGAACCTTGACATAACATATATATTTTATGCATGCTTTATTTCTATAAAAATGTTTGTACAAATCATGCAAAATTCTAAATGAGGGCATTAATCAAAAATTGAAATCAGAAAACAGCTTACAACAAACAAAATTGCAAAACAAATATGTTTGTGAACTCTAGCTTCAATAAAATAATACATTATGCAATGTGGTGTTGATGACCATTTCAAAACTAGAAATTGCTGATAGCAAAAACATAAAGAAAGAAACCATTGTGTGTGAAGACATGCAAACGCATAGATAGGATGGGTGTGTGTGTGTGGGTCAAAATAAGATAATTTAAAAAGCGTGGTCCATGGTGGAATGTTCTGCGGAGATGAAAATGACAAATCAAGGAGTCTATTTATTAATATTATTTGACCCAGGTCGAAAAAACAGTTGAAAATTAGTTGCCAACTGGTACCAGTTGATACCAACTGGTTTCAATATGGAAATTGGTACACTGGAATCAACTGGAATCAACTGGAATCAACTGGAACAACCAGTAAGAAACCCAGTTGAAACCATTAAGAAACCAGTAGTGGGATTAACCAGTACATGAGGACCAGTTAAAGTAGTTGGTTTCAACTGGTATTTCTATTGGTTTTAACTGGTCTGCTGCATATGTGCATTTATGTTTACTGGGAACCGGGAATTTTAACTGCTACCATTTGATGCCAGTTAAAACCAGTAAAAAACCAGTTGAATTTCCAACTGGTTTCAACTGGTTTCAACTGTTTTTTCGACCTGGGGAAGAATAAGTATGCTGGGAACTGCTTATCTGCTATAAAAAGGCTGTGTAATAAAATGAGTCAGTTGAGGGCATGAGCTTTTGATCTCAGCAGAATCTTGTGTAAGTTGAGAATATTCTTCCATACAAAATGTAAGTGCAAAACCACGCTTGGTAGATTTGTGTTCATAGGTTTGACATAACTTTGCTCAAAGCTTCTGAACATACATCTTTATGGTTTTAGCCAGTGGATTAAAATAATAAGCATGGAATCATGGTTTTAATTTCAATGAAGTTTAATAAATTCCATAGTTTTAATCTTCCATCATCCGTACACTTGCATTTGATCTCTGATAAGACATTCAATCTTCTCATTGATAAATTTGCATATTTTAAAGAGAGCATATTTTCCTTAATGGCACCTAGAAATTAAAGAAATACATTAGATCTTTCATCTAGCTACAACTCTACTTGTATCTATAATGAAAGCATCAATATCAAATATAAGGCTAATATTTTGTAAGATTCAGCTCTGATACTTCCTTCCCATTAAATCAATTATTGAGACATGGGTAAGGGCAGATTACTCCGCCTTTAAATTGAATTATTAATAGTGAGTGTAATGAGCCGTTTCTAATATGATTATTGCTTTTCTAAAACGAAACAAACATGATATGAATAATCAATGAACTATCATGTTTTATAACTTTATAGAATAAATTTTGCATCTCAAATGAAATGGTTTCCTGGAAAGTGTCTAATTGAAATGTCAGCATAAATTTGAAATCAATGGTAAAATGTCAAAATAATATTAAAATCAATATGATTTGTAAAACAAAAATAAAGCAATACATGTACATGTATGTGACATGAAATGTAAATGGCTACTCTGCCCACATTAACTTGTATGTTTAAGCAACATAAACGTTGTTCATACAACAAATTAAAAAGCAAAACTTAATTGCTCAAAGAAGCAACAAAATACAAAGCAGATTATAATCATACATTATCATCAAAATAAACATAAACAAAATAATAATAAAAAACAAATTTGCTGTTTTTTTACACAAAATATGATTGTCATAAAAAGCAAAACAAAACAAAACAAATTAAATTCATTAATAGAGCAAATAACTCTTTTATCAAAAATAACATGAAGGATAATTTCATGTCTAGAAAACAATAAATAATTGTTCAATGTTTTATATTTGCTTGTATTCATATACAACTATAGTAGTTCAGTATGGATATTTCACTATGCTCCATTGTTTGTCTTATCTTATTTTTTTTTTACAATGATATAATTAAACTTTTTATTTAGTATTATAGCCCCTTTTAATAAAAACAAAAAGCTAAAAATGAAAATGCTGAGATAAACTGCATCAGGTCAAGAATAATTTGAATTGGATTAAAAGGTTTGATCAAATTTCATCTATATTCCTTAATGGGTTGAGCTCAAGTTTTGCTCACTAATTAAAATAAATTAAAATAAATTAAATTAAGTTAAATAGTTGAAACTCTAGTCCTATGCAACATCTCTACTGTAAGTATCGAAGGCTACAGAATTCTACCCCACTGCTAGCTCTGTAAATGTTAAGTCCCCTTCTTCATTCTATGGAAGCTGAGTGCATGGCTAGGTGCTATTTAGTCTTTGGTAAGACGCCGCTGCGTGGCTAAAAGCACATATTTAGTTAGGGACAAAGCTATAGATCTGCTGCTAGTGTAGAACCTTGCTACTAAGAGAGTAATCTAATCTTCTTCTCAGAGTGAAGAACACTCTTACTTGTTTTAATTGTTAGGAGCAGATATGAGAAAGAAACGGTGGAAGTAAATGCGATTTTGTTGTATTAATAAAGGAAGAGCAAGTGAATGACATGGAAGAATGAGATTAAAGAAGAGATTTTTAAGTATTATTAAAAGAAGAAAATTAGTTGTCAAAAAGTACCTGGTATTTCCATCGCATAATCTGCCTTGTCGACTCCTGTTGTTGGTTTAATATTACACAGTTCGAGAAACAGTAGGAACAGCGGTTTGACAGGGGGACGGGGGTTCATGACAGAGTTTTATGTGCGCCACAAAAGACATGCACAAAAGAGGTCAACAAATGGGGGGGGGGGGGGTCGATAGGAAAAAGGGAGGGGATTCATGGAATATATATATATTTTTTTGGTATGAACGGGAAGAAAGAAAAAGGAACAGAGAATTTTCTTTAATATATATTAGTGGAAGATGAAATTGCGATGACCAATTCTCACATTCGATACAAAAGACAGTACGCTTTATAAAATACTGATTAAACCAAACGGAGCAAAATTCAATTTTAAGGAATTAATGAATATGCAGGCATAAAATGATTTTCACATTTCGTGATTAATGTGTCTTTACAAGCCAAGCTATACACACATCAATTAATCATAATTAGATATTAATATGGAAACACTAGCTGGAAATAAATTTGGATAAAATTATGTAACACAAATTTGCTGATTATATTTCAAAGGAAATCATTCATTATAAATTATTTTGCTTGAATTGGCTTCAAAAGAATAAAAGAAAACAATACATGCAAGAAAATAAATTAGTGTTATCCATCTTTTCAATAACTTTTAGCAAGCAGATCAGTTTTGTGAGAATTGGTCATCATTTTAAAAATAAATATATAGCTATACCATGTTAATTGTACAAACGACTACATATATACACACCAAAAACAAGAGTTGTTAATTCAACCAAAATGCATTTCCATGTCAATGTTAATATATCATTCCATCATCTTGCCAGAGCAATAAGGCAATAAATCACATTTCTCAGTTTTCCATTTTACATCAAATTCAATGAATTGTGTTGAAGAAAAAGAAATATCATTTAATTTGCTCAGGTTTTCGTTCATTTGATCAAAGATAAATGTTCATGTATATATTCAAAACTTCTCAAATGACAAAAATCAAATGAAACATTGGGATGGCAAAAAGGATAACACATCACTCAGCAAAATATACTGCAAAAATATATTTTGAAGAGGCAGATTCTGATTTTATGATATTTGAAATGTAGGTACTTGGAATTCATTGAAAAATAAGTATACATATACTATATATAACAAATGTCAATACTTTATATGCACATTTAGCATTTAATCAAATCATGATTGGCATGGTATGAAACCAATAGGAATCAGGCAGTAATTAAATCATTCTTCTGGGGTTTTCATCATGACACATTCATTTTGGACCTGAATCATTTGATGTAAATACAAACATACGGACAAATGAAACACAAATGTAACAGACAAAACAAAGACACAAACAGACACATACATGCAGTCCCTCTGTTAGGGATAACTTACCATCCCCCCTGCCGAGATTGGTTCCTTCCAGTATGAGATGAGGCTTCTCCCGGCTGGACTGGATCATGAGTTTTGCGTCGAATGGAACCAGTTCTGGTGCTTGGTCATTCTGAAGAAGAAAAATATTTAAATTACCATATTAAAAAATACATTTTGAAATATTATTTGATTAGTATATTTTGCAAACTTTTCAATTGGAATGTATTTATTGTATATGATTTTTGTTAATGTAACAAACTCATGTTAACATTAAAACTTAAACCTCGAAACATCATTAGCATAATCAAAGTAAAACAACTGCCATTTCTAAACATTTGGTACAGATAGAAATAAAGCTCTCATAGTAGTAGGTGAACTGAAAACATAGAATAAATGGATATACATACCAAAAAGCCATAACCTAAAAACTCTACAATTACCTTTTCATTCTCAGCCTGCCCATTCTTTTTGTTGTCAGTCTCCCTCGGCCAATCGATGAACTTGTGTTTGAACAGAATCGTCTCCATGTGCTGTGTTGCCTGTAATGTATTTACAAAAAGATACACACTGCATGTAAGCTAAGGTAAGATCAAGAAACAAACATGATCATCTTTATATTCTTCGACTTATTATCTTTTCATTCTCAATCTGATACAAAGATTTTGTAGAGTTTTATTACAACATTCCATACCTGCATGTTTGGTAATTTAACCCCTTGACTACGGGAACCGGGTGGGTTGTGTATGAATTAGTCTATGGAGATTTCACAAACTCAAAGGGAACGGGTTAAGATATCTGAAGCTGCTGACATTTTCAATGAAACTTCTCTTTTTTATTCTCAATCTGACACAAAGATTTTTAGAGTTTTATTGCAAATTTCCATACCTACATGTTTGGTGAATGTATGATATTTGTGATTGAAGCTGATGCAAAATTACAATGAAACGCTTAGTATTCATTGAGGATAACAATTTCAAAAGTACTTTCTTATTATGTAGGTCTTTGGAAACATTAACATATCTACTTGTTGTGCTCGAACATATTACCTCTGTCAAATATTGAGCTAGGATCAATAGCTCTGCCTCATTTTCTTACTTGGTTTGTAAAGACACATTCAATCAACTTTGTTCATTTACGTCTGGGACCACCCTTTCATATCCCCATCCAAGACACATAGCCTATAGGTTCAAACCTGGTAAACTTTATTAAACAACGAGTGGAGCTCTGACCACAAGACCAGTAGCCCATTTCATAAAACTGTTGTCAGTGTCCAATTATTCTTACTACCATGGCAACAGCTATAATGCTCCATGCTGATTGGCTGTTGACATGGTAGTTACAATAATTGGACACTTACAACATTTGCAAGTGTTTTATGAAATGGGCTACAGAACACCTCTCTTTTTGTCTGTGATATTATTATTATTAGTTACCTTTCCTATAAGCGTCCATTCGGGTCTCTCGCAGGCATGCATCTTCTTGCTGCCCTTTTGTGGCAGGATCGGGTTGACGTCATAGTCCTCGTAATCGTAGCCCCGTTCCCATAGCAACTGGGCAAGCTGCGATGCAGCTTTCCTCTTCTTCTTGGACGAGGATTTGCCCCTCCAGATGTAGATCTCGCTACCAAAGTCGAAGACGAAGACCTATTCATTCATTCAAAAATATGAAAGAATAATTGATTTTTTGGTATAAATTTGAATATTTCTGAATCCTCACTACTTTAAATGTCAGAGTCGACTCTAAGCAATCTAAAAATCCTGCAATCAAAATGTGATTGCTATTATGACTAGCTTGATTTTCTTCATTTAGAGCATACTAATAATAGTTCTTCATTAAAGTCAACAAAAACAGTTAGCTGAAACCTCATAATCAAAAACGGTTTTGACCTAAGACGGTCAGTTACAAATGGTCATCCTTTAATGCTACAGCACTAATTTGGTTATCTATTCACAAATGTCAATATGCACACTGAAAAAAACACTTCCATAAAAAGATTTTACTTGTAATAAATGGAAGTCTTTAGACATGTTGATAACATGGTGAAAAAAAAGACAGAAAAAAGGCTTTAAATCTTTGTTGGACTTACATCATTTGCAATGATTGCATAGTAAAAAAGAGAAAGGGAAGAGCTCACATCTTTGCAATTCTTTGGACATGTTGACCGCGTGAAAAACGAGGGAACCAAAGATTTAAAATCCTATGTTGGACTCACATCATTCGCATCCAGCATCTTGAATTTTCCCGGCGAGGCCCAGAAGGCTTCGTAGGGCTCCAGACTGTCCCCGACAACCTTGTACACCATGTTGGTCTCTGTGATGTAGATCTCGTGCAGCTCATCCTCATCCGGTGCTCCAACGTCTGCACAAAACGGTAGAATAGTTAAAATCAATAACCCTTTGCGTGACATACAAAATTTCACAATTAAACCTGACCCAGTTTTGTACACAAGTTAACACAAATAGCTCTATGATCTCCCAACATTAACAATGAATATAAGCATGGTAATATATCAAATATTTGTCTACTGCATACAATGCATTTATAGACAAATAAACATATCCAATTCTATGACTACTGTGACTAGATCGAGTTGACCATGGCACTCCAATGCAAGCAACATCTTACAGAGAGTTATTAACTCGTTCTCCTCGAGATTCTGAAATCTCCATAGAATTTGTGCATAACTAGCCCACCCACCCGGTTCCCATAGGCAAGGGGTTAACATTATGATAATTAGGTGTTTAGTAGGGCTGAAGCATTACAGATTTCCAAGATTATGCAGTTGAGTTTCTCACCGTGATATTTTGTCTCGCCTCCGAGCAGCTCGGCAAACTTCTTCCACAGCTTGGCGTGTGTCGTCTTCTTGTTCTGCTCCTTGATCTCCAGCACCGTCGGCGCCTTGCTCCCGAGATCCTTCTTCTGCTGTATATGATTGGCAATCTCGGTCGCCTGGTGGGGGCAAACAAATTTAACAAAATAATGAAATTTGATTTTCAATCCCCAGGTTTATATTTTGCTGTATAGGTTTGGCAATCTCGTTGGTCAAGTGGACAGAAAAAACAATGAACAAAATAACAAAAGTTGATTTTTTTAATATCTCAAGTTTTATTTTTCATATATTGGAACTATAACCTGAGAGACTTAAATAACGATGACAAACTAGCCCATCCATAGATTTAGCTCTGTGGGTAACGAGGATAAACCATTCACTGTAGTAGAGTGAAGAAACTCTAGGTTCCTCCACTAGCCACATCTAAATTATAACATTTCATCTCCAACCTCCTCCTTATATTAGACCTTTTCTATTCCAAGTACCACACTTGGTACACTTAACAAATCACCGAAAAATGTATGCAGTAGAACAAAATGTTGACCTAGCTATAAAAAAAACAGCTCATAAACAAGATCTGGTCATCATCAAACTAACCTTGGATCTCTCAATGACGTTGGCAAACTCGCCCATCCACAGATAGAGCTCTGTGGGCGTGACCAGGATGAAACAGTCTCCGCTGTTGAGTGACCCTACTCTCGGCTCCACTAAACGCACCTGTACGAACCGCCGACCTGTGAAAGATGAGAAGAAAGTGATAATAAACATCATGATGCAAAACTTTGCTATGTTTGATAAACCAAGAACTTAATAGAAAATTAACCCATTGCTTACGGGAACCGGGTGGGCTATGTACAAAATCTATGGAGATTTCAGAATCTCGAAGTGAACTGGTTAAATGAAGGTACATGTATATCCAATCCCTTTGAGATTCTTTAATCCCCACAGCCTTTGTACACACCACACCACGTACCTGAAGCCAAAGTGTCAATAGAATACAAATAATTATATATTGTAGTAATTTTGGCCTCTAGATTTTATTCTCTTAACCCATTGAGGACTGGTCCCGAAAATATTCGGGCTTGAGTCTATGGAGAATGCGTGTTATACCAAAATCAAATCGTCCTCAACGGGTTAATTGAGAATCAACTTAGACCTCATATATCATTGACCTTTGACCATATATTTTACTGACCTTTGACCTGAATGAGCATGAGATCCTTGTACGGCAGCAGCTCAGCCAGTTTCCCTCCCATCTCCCTCACGTCAATGACTGGGGTCAATATTTGTGTTCCCTTCGCGATCTCCTCCTTGCTGACCAGTCCAGCTTTGGCCACTTGGCTCGCTTTCTCCTTCCTCACTGGAAAAAAGATAAACAAAATATTGAGAAACAATGATTCATCACTCACTGCACTTCTATGACAAAATACACTACTTAAAGATGATGTCTATCTGCTTTTCATAAATGTACAAACATAATGTACGTCAGAGGGGTATCAACATTGACAATTTAAACATTGCAGATAAAATAAAGAAAGTTATTTTCGTTTGAATCTATTTTCTAATGCATTTCGTTAACAAAAGTTGTTGCCTTCTAGACAATCGGTTATATTGATTCTAATTGGAGGCAGAAAGGCTATGAATTGAGGATGGCACACGTTACTCCTTGAGAAGCCAAGAAGTCTATCAATTTTCCTTTGCAAAGTGATCAAAGCAACTGCTACTCAATGTTGCCAATTTGTATATATCCGCTATGAAGAATTTAATTTTCTTATATATATATACTTTCTTTTTATCAAAAAAGTCAACTTACGCTCTGCCTTGGATTTTTTTGTGACTATTTCAGCCAGTTCGATCTTTTCCTCCGTGTATTCCGACAAGATGTTGGGCCGGTTCTTCATGGCTCGGAGGGGGTTGGAAGTGGGGCCTTTTCTTCTGGCAGGACGCAGTGAACGCCGATGTGAAGACAGCATTCCAAGACTGAAGAGGAAATAGAAATAAAGATAATTCATCTCATCATATTCTTTCAATGCATAATTATAATGAATTTAATACAAGACCGGGAATTAACCTACTGTATTTAGGCCTTGTTTAGTTGGTTATAGCATGTATTATCCACAGCCAGTCCTGAAAGGGTTACAATTATTCATAATATATTTTTTTGGACATACGACCAACTGAACCCAAAGCTTCTTTAGCCTACAGAAACACGTTGAGCCCTGTACTCTACAGGGATTGCTTAGTCTTAACCAGTTCCCTACGAGATTCTGAAATCCCCATACACTTTGTACATAGCCCACTCAGTTCCCGTAGGCAAGGGGTTAATACACTAACAATCTACAAGATTTCAAAGTTTAAAACATAAAGCAAGTTTAGGTACAAAATCAAAGCACAAGACATTTTTTAGTATGCAGTAGAGCAGGGATAAGAATGACTCACGTGTGAGTTTTCCCCTCCGTCAGGGCGTCGAAGTCCGACACGGTGACCTCCAGCGTGTGCGACCTCCCAGCCGGCTTCTTGTTCCCGCCCGCGGTCGACGTCGGTGTCGTCGTTGTCGCTGCGACCACCGGTTCGCTGACGTACTTTTCGGAGCTGGTGAAGAAATCTGTGAATCCCTCATCGTCCGGTTGCATCACCGTCACCGTCCTGCGGATGATCCTGTAGTCGGGCTCAGAGTCATCGTCGGTGGTGGTGGTCGTTGTGCTGCTGGTGAGGTCTGTCCCGTTTTCGTGTTTTGCTATCAGGAAATAAGAGAACATATCAAATTGTTATTCATTACATTCATTACTATAATCCATCAAAACCCACTTGCTTACGGCAACCTGGTGGGCTATGTTAAAGCGTACGGGGATTTCAGAATCTTGAAGGGATTTAATAGTGTTCTTTATGACCTTGCTAATGTACATTTGTTTATATATTTTGAACTGTTCATAACTGCATAGATTATTGCAGTACACTTGATAATTATTTATAATAACAATTAAAATTATTATAATTAAACAATTATTTATTATAACAATTTTAATTATTATAATTATGATAACAATGCAAACACTTTCATTCCTATCTTTAACCCTTTCAGGACTGGTCCCGAAAATACTCAGCCTTGATGTGGGTCTATGTAAAATCAATCAGTCTTGTATGGCTTAAAGTAGAATAAACAATTGCGCAGCTATAATTACAACTTTAAACAAGATACATACAAATATATTTAATGGAGCACGAATATAGTGCAAAAAATATTCCTTCACTGAAAAAAAATTGTTATGCCCTTGTCACATATCACCCGATAGCGTTAACAGACACCCGATGAAAGGCCAGATTTTCAATCTGTTTGTCTCCGTTCGTAGGCGTTTCTTCTCCATTTCTTGTTCAGTGAATTCGTTCCTTGTCAGGCGATTATATACGGCAAAATGTTGTGTGCACGAAGCAATGGAGATGACCGGATAATTTGATTTCACAAATTTTCTTTCCGTCGGGCATCCGTTTACGATATCCAGTGACATGTGACCAAACCTTATAGTTGATGTACTTACAAGATTGGGAATCACTGTTGAGGCTTGCATCACTGTCTGTCCTCTTTATCGTTACTAGGGATACGGAAGGAAAATAAACAAAAGATTATTATTAAATCCATTAAACGATATTCATGTCAGGGATATTACAAGTCGTAGCTAATATGGCGAAAAATCTGCATGATCAGCTACATGTATGTAAGAGTTAAGGAATTCTTGTTTTATTTACAACTCCAACTACTTAACCCATTGAGGACTGCACATGAGTAGGGTCTATGCAAAATGTGTTATTATACAAATGATGCACAGGCTTGAGTGGATCGGTAAGAATTGGATGCACGAGTTTAACTTTGGAATGGTTTAAACCCACGAGAGCAGCGAGTGGGTTTTAGACCATTTCCAAAGTTTAAAGAGTGCAGACAATTCTTACCGATCCACGAAATATGCCTGTGCAGCATTTGTTTTATAAAATGGGCGCAAAAAATGCGAAAAATCAAACTAAAGTAAGCCATGCATTAGTAAAATGCATAAATAAAATGCATTAGTAAAAACTTTTACACGCTAATTGACCAATCAGAATGCAGGGATTCTTCTACCCATTTTATAAACATGTATAATGGAATCAAATTGTCCTCAATGGATTAATCAAAGAACTTTCATGACTCTTTGAAAATTGTTTATTTAACAGTTACATTACAGATGTAGCAATATATACCATAACAAGTCTAAAATTAACTGTCATCGATTTATATTATTTCTAGTGATGAACATTATCAGATCTTTTATCAGAGTTTGACTCTAGTATAACCCATGGTCACACGATACAATGGATACCACCCAATACGCAATGTGCGCACCATCTCCACTCCCTCAGGAGCATTCATTCCCAGCTACCATGGTACTTACTAATTGAGCCGGGTCGTGGTTTGCGAGTGCTCGCCTCCCGCCTCAGTTTGGTCTGGGGTTTGGTGACGGCCTCCTCGGCGCTGATTTTGCCCGCTTGCTTCAGTTTCCCGCTGACGGTGAAATCGTCGATGTCCTTTTCCTCGATTCGATTTTTCCACGTTGTTTCATTCTGCTGGAGTGCCTGAACTCGATCGGTGAGGCTCAACTGGCTGCCGGACAGATCGTCGATCTATTTGTCAAGGAAGAGAGCATTAAAAATAAAATGAATTATCCATTTAAGTGAGAATACTGGTTTTCTTCGACATGCTTTTTCTATGATGTTTGAATCTGTGAAGAGCCAATTATACAATTTAAATGAGAATACTGGTTTTCTTTGACATGCTTTTTTCCATGATGTTTTGGATCTGTTGGAGAGCCTAGAGTTGATCAGTGATATACTTGACTGGCTGCCTGAAAGATTGGCGATCTATTTGTTATTTTGTTATAAAGAACATTAAATTATCCTGTTTAGTTAGAATATTAGACTATTGCTTTAACTCGGTCGACTTGCAACGAGGGTTTTACGTCGTGCTAGTTCACGACTTGTCCCAATATAATTTTAAGTGAGTTGTTGTTTAGATTTTATTGGCGGTTCATTCAATTTGAATATTTTCGCTGATTCTTACAATGATTTTTACAATTTTTACAATTTTTACAATTTTTTACAATTTTTACAATTTTTACAATTTTTTACAATGACTTTACAATGTTAATAGTCTTTCCTCAAGACCTTTGGTCCGCGAGCCTCGTAGGGCCGTAGGCAAGAGGTTAAATTACATTAATTACACTTTTGTTTACCTCATTGTTCTTCTGGTAGCGGCTGTTGTGGTTCAGCGTGTTTAGCCTCTCCTTCAGACTCGAAGTTGGCGAGTCCTCATACTTGCTGAGTCTCTTCCTCCAGTCCTCATTACCGCTCTTCTTCAAAGCTGATAGCCTGAAAAATAGGGAAATGGAATTAATTAATAATTATAATAATAATACTACTAATAATAATAATAAATAATAATAATAACAATATTAATAATAATTAATAATTATAATAATAATAATAAATAATTATAATAATAATAATAAATAAGAATCATAATAATAATGATAAATAATAATTATAATAATAATAATGAATAATTTCGATTTACATGTATATAGCGCCTAATATGATTGATCATCATCTCTAAGCACACTTTTTCAACTCCCTGGGGAGTATTCTAGCCAGGCTACCTGTTTCAGACATTGATGATACAGTAGTTTCTGCATCCTGGGCTAACAAAAAAAAAGAGGTACTCCTGATAAATCTGTCAGGAGTGTGTTGCCAATTTGAATCCTCCATTTAAATCATAGGGTATTTTGAAAAAGCCATAATTGATGCTTCTTGACTGAATTTTATCAAACTTTCAGGTAAGGAGAAAGGTGCTTTAATATAACTCAGCATGATTCCAAACAGTAATCACATGTGTACCATCAATCATTAGAAATTGAAATCCTGTATGGTTTTAGAAATAACAGCAGTTGACAAAAATATTAGTGTTATAATAAGCTTTTCTATTGTATTATTTCTGTTTTCTTTTGTTGACATTTATATATACCACAAAGTGATGTTAATAACACCACATATGAAAAAGAAAAGTAACTCCTGTACTTCTCTGTCCATTTACGCATTCTATAATAAGCGCTTTGAGCACCTTATATTAGGTAGATATTGCGCAATATAAATATCCTATATTATTATTATTATTAATATAGATTCAGGCTTTGTTTTTCATTCATTAAAGGGCTTAATTAAACATAGCAAACACACTCTAAAATGTACACGCAACCACATCCTTGTTCTACTAGTCACAACTTTTGAGTCATGACCATAAAGTGTGTGTACGACTCATCATCCCACCGTAAGCGAGGAATTGCATTGGGGACCGAGTTCAAAAGTTCAAACCAAAGGACTGAAACCTGTTGCTTACGAATCATAAAATGCTTCTATGGTAGATGAATAACGCAGGACATACCGGCCGGAGCTGGTAGTCAATGGATTAACTAAAAGCACTTGGGTTGTGGTCCTGTGTAATTTCTCGGTCCATTTAATTTGTATTGGAACTGGGAACTTGAGTTATAAAGCTTACTTTCCTCCTTTATGACTTGAAATTCTATTGTATAAAGTACACTTATAACAAACCATGACTAACAAAATGTAAGGTTAGCATTTAGCCAGATTACAACAAATGTATTTATTTTGTTTTAATATTTAAAGACACAAATCATTTTGTTATCCATATGATCCCCCAATGGAATTTGTTATTACCCCTACAAAGCGAACACAGGTTTTTATAGATTTTGATAGCCCCAGCCAGTGGGACTTACAGCGTGTTCACACACAAACATTTTCATCCCTTAATCATGACTAAAGAATCATGATTAAACCAAACGTTCACACACACCAAGCCAATATTCCACAACAACTGACTTCCAGGAGGCTTCCAGGTGCATCGAACACCAGGTCTCCCTAGGGCCCCCCTAGGGCCCTGTGTGCGCGAACGTTCATGTTAAGCCACGCCCAGTTAGTTACGAGTCGTATAGCTAACCATGATTAAGCGAGAAATCCTTGTTCACACACGAAATGAGCGTGATTCTATAGTCAGCTCTCGTACGAAACGACGATAAAACCCGTGTTTCGTTAGTCATGACTAACGATACGTCGTTTCGTTAGTAAGCGTTCAGACACACAAATTTTTAATGAGCAGCTGATTCTATAGTCAGCTGCTGATTCTTTAGTCATGATTAAGGGATGAAAATTTTGTGTGTGAACACGGGGAGAGCCAATTTTGGGCCATGCTAATACAAATAAAACTTTAAATCAAATTTGAAACGAGCTTGAAATCAATTAACCCTGAAATCCCCATACACTTTGTACATAGCCCGTAGGCAAGGGGGTAAAATTGCCCCAACCCTGGTGCTTGAATTCCACTGGTCATATCATGCATTACCTGTCTTGTATGGAACTCGTGGTCTGCACCGGGTCCATCATTTCGTGCAGCTTGGCCAGTTCATCGGGGGTGATCGGCTGTGTCTTGAACCGGTCGGGGTTCTGCGCTCGCAGGGCTTTCCCGCCCCGAGGGGTCGACTGCCGGGAACTGGGAGTCAACGGTGAAGCGGCAGTCGGCGATGTCGATTGCGTCGTCTGGACAAAGATTGGTTGGGTCTTATTTCTGTATGATGAGAAAAAGAAATTAAAAACATAGAATTAGATATTTAACATGAAATAAAATCTGCATACAAAATTTATTTAGATACATGTATCTACTGTCTGGAAAAGAGTGGTGCATGGTTCGATCTCTTTCTAATTAGTCGGTGATGCCAACATTGTCTAAAGGATAAAAAATAAACATAATATAGACCAGTAGGGGACCACTTCTAAACATGTTCATAACAAAACAATAACAAATAGAAAAATGAAGCAATGCATAACACCTAAAGTCGCACAGTATATGTTTTGTTTCAATAGACAAACATGAAGAGGTATAATATATAGATAGTGAAGTTTAAATATAAACCAATCAGATAACATAATTGAACGTGTGGACCTTGACAAAGTTTATCAGACAACCCCAACCACAGAGCACAATGAGTTCCAGCATCCAAAAGGGCACACAATAAATAATACACGCCTATTGACACAATATGTTTGCTCTAATCATAAAGCTAATATCATCATGATCGACAGTACTAAGAATATGACATAAATCAAAGAAGCAATAGAAAGACAGAACTGTATTAAAAACCATTTAATCATCTTGATCATGTTCCAAGATACACCACAAATACTGCGTAATCTTTGATAAGATGTTTATATGAGTTATCAATATTTGACTTATCATTAGCCAACTTTATTTCCATGAAACGCACATGTTTATACTAGACCCCTGGCCAAGTTATTACAAGTTATGATTATTATGACTGCATGCAGCCCCTAATTGGTACGTAGATAGGATAAGCACACACATAATAAGTGACTTAATTTCAATTTTCTTGTACTAGTATGTCAATGATTATATGCTGGAACTACACATATAAAACATATTGTTTAATATATGTTTAATAACATTTTGTTTCAGGATGACCTTCCAATAACCCAGGTCCCATAGGATATGTATTAACCCTGTTCCCCCTTCCTGCTTCATGTGACTCAAGAGGATGAAGTATGGCTGGACTATAAGAGAGATTAAAGTAGCCCCCTTCACTACCCCTCTAGTGCCATCTCAGTAAGACAACCCCCCCCCCCCAACCCCCGACTAGCCCCTCCATTATGAGAACCAATTTGTTTTCTTCTGCACAGTTGACCCTCAAAGGAAAGCCATGCCCCACCCTCTGCATATATATCTCCATGTGCATCCCATCCTCTGTACCCCCCTCCTCTGCACCCTCGATCGCCTCTGCTTGCCATTCTCTGCACCCCTCCCACACTCATCCCCCCAATCTTGTGAGCCCACTGGCACCCCACCCTCAATGCCCAACTTCTGTGCCTACCCTCACTCATTCTCTGCATCCCCCACCCCCTGCATCCACCTGCACCTTACCCTGTGCGCCCAGCACTGGCACCCCACCCTTCATGACCGAATTCTGTGCCTACCCTCTCACATTCTCTGCACCCCCTCCCCCCCCCCCCCCCCCCCGCCCCCTCCCGACCCCGACACTGTCTTGGTTGAATACGACCATCCCTATTCCTAAAGTCCTCTTCCTCATCTTAATCCTGTTTATTACTCAACATTATGTACCACTCTTTGGCCTAATATCATAATCCTAGCTCAAAATGGAACACAATATAATGTAAATATAGCTCTGTGTTCCAAATGAGATTAGTATGAGCACATTACGGACATATGTGTGAGATACATTTGTAGTACGTTGAACATGTGAAAGGGATTGAATACTTCTGTACCAGCCACAACAATATGTGGGCTTGGTATTTAAAACATATATAAAACCATAATCTAAAATGACATAATTCTCATCAAAAATTCATTCAAATTTGTTGAACAACATAACTATGTAGTTCAATATTTAAGTATGTGCATGAGCTAGCAGCTAGCAGCTAGCAGCGATTTTATAAGCTCAATCATTTAAATACATACAAAGTCATAATAATGCTCAGTATGGACAGTATTTTTAAGGAACTTGAGAAGTTCTACACAATACAAAATATACATCAATGGAAATTTACATTACATATATATATATACGTTCCTTTAACCCATTCAAGACGACTGGAAAACTCTCCAGACGTACGTGGTCTACTGAGAATGCTTTCCCACAATCATGTGGTCTCAAACAAGTTAAATGTAAAAATCATGTTCTACTTCCTCCTCCATATACATCATAACCCAATTTTTATTAACGTCGGAATAAAACATTTGCATGAAGGTAAAGGCTAACAAAGGTTTTATTCTACACTAAGCCTACAGGCATGTCGCAATTGCTCATCAGAGATCATAAAACGTTGGCGGCTCTCCTTTGTGAGCGTTCAAAGATGTTTTCTTTAACTCATTCAGCACTTGTATTTGTAAGACAATTTAACCCTTCCCTTCGACATTCTGAAATCCCAAAAGATTTTCACAAATATAGCACACCAATGGCCGAGAGCACGATCATGACCCAGGACCAGACCTAGTTCCACTGATCTCTAGATATGCTTTACGGTTGAATGAGTAAGGGTGGTATTGTGTGCTCTGCTACGTTCTGTTGATTTGTATGTAATTCTAGCATATTGACATCGATGAGTTAGAGCCAATGATGCTAATTACCATGGTAAATGGCACTGGTCCATAATCGGGCCCCTGCCCCCAGGTTCCCGCAGGCAAGGGGGTAATTCTGTATAACATACATTCTAAATCAACACTCCAGTCTGATTATTTTGGGGACCAGTCATGAATGGGTTAAAGCTCTCTTTATTTTATAGATGATCTATTTTTTTTTTCAAGAAAAGAATATCTGGCTTATATCATCAGCAACATTACAATTGTATCATTTCCTTACTTACTTCCCCAATTTTCTATTTGTATGAACGACCATAAATGTACTGTACATGCAGGCACACATTTACAAACACACACATACATACTCACGGAAGAACAAACACACACCATCAAACAAACATACAACCAAATACACTTACAGAAACACTCTCATCACACAAATCAATTTAATAAAATTTAAAAAAGAAGGGACAGAAATGCTTGTAAGCAACCACTATTGGTGATCCACTGTATCTGTACCCAGAAATTTTCCACTAAAATGCATTAGAAAAACAACTGCAGTTATCCAGATAAAGGGAGAAACTGAAGGATATGAAACTACAAAAACATCAACACATTGCAGTACATTGAACTCTCCATTGTATAAATTGCTTGCACGTCCTAACGACTGCTATTTGCCAGCCATAGACTAGCACAAAAGACGTAAAGAGAAAGAAGTAAATAGAGTTGCAATGCCTTCCAGTTCCATATATATATCTCTCAACTCACATTCACATTCACATTGACTTAATTAATGTTATGGTATTTAAACAAATCTTCAGCATAAAATCTAAAATAATTATAGATTTGCACTTGGAAATTTGACCAACCGATCTGAGAACTTTTCACAATCTTTTCCCCTAAAACAAATATTTGCACATTCATGTATTGTATTAAATATTTATTCATTAATTTGTTGATGTATAATTTACTTGTTTGTTTATTTTTCTATTTACTTATTCTCCACTCATTGGATGGATATTGCCCTTGTCAGCTAAAAGCTATTTTTCAAAAGTGTCCAAACATGCAGCGACATACTTTGTGACAGCTTTAAATGACAAATGTGGACAGAACTCATATTGGCAAATTATTTTAGTGCAAGTACGGACAAATCCCGGCTCTGATGGTGATATTGCATTTCTATTTGGAGGACATCAAACCTTATATCATATATCGTCGTCGTCGGTTGAGAAAGAGAAGGGTGCTATGTCTCCTCTGGCACTTCTGAGATAATCATGTTGACAGTGTGAAAGCCCTGTACGAACCAATGTAGGTAGCTCTCTTTTGTATTTTGTTGAATATTCCCAAAATTATTGAAATTTCACATCACGTGAAAGAGGCTCTGACGTAGCCTACAAGATTGTACGTGAAACTCAATTTAGCCAAAATCGACTTAACGACCTTCTCACTCCCACTCGTTGATATCTTGGAGAAAAGTCAAGCCATTCAATGATGATGCCCTGCGTGTGTGTGTGGACATCTATATTGCCAATTTAGCGCGGCTTTTGATTTATTGAAGATATTGTTGAAGATTCACAGCTATACCCGTGAGCCAATATCTGTTCTCACGAAATGTCCATTGGACTCACAACTAACCTAGCCAATATCTGCATTCCCACGAAATGCCCATTTTGACGCAAATGGTTTCATTTTCAATCTCTTCTTGATATCTGATTCAATATCTGACCACCCCTGCATACTTAGATAGAAACCGTGGTGGAGCTGGCCTTGGGGAAGTCAGGGGTGGGAGGGGGACAGGGGCAAGTGGGGGGGGGGGGGGGGGTCCCATATACTTATTGATATTAACTCACTCACTGCCCACCAGAGAACATTAATTAGATGAAAAATAATATGATCAATGTAATTTTGTTGATATTTGGTAACTAGTAACCTTTTTAATCAATTGAGCTGGTACAGCCCTTTTCATTATTTTATTTGATAGAATTACTTATTATTTCTACATACAATTTAGTGCTAAAATTAACAATCAATGTTAGACTCACTTGACATTCAAGCTTTCAGCACAATATAACAACATTTCTATGAAAATTTAGACAGAATTTACTCAAATAATTTGCATCTCAAAAGCATTGACACACTTTCCTTCTTTTTTCTCTTCATGACATTTCATTGCATCTACACTTGCACCTACATTTGTGCAGGTAATTTCTTCTTTTCATCTTGCGCTCGAGTCTAAATCGATACATATATGATAAGCATGTATGTTGTGGTTGTCAATAATAGATGTATACCACTGTATAGTACACAGGCGTGTCTGCAATTAGTGCATTGGGCATGAACAAACTCTACATCGTCCATGGTATTATGTAGCCTACATTGTAGCGTGAAGTAGTCCACAGCTGCTCAGTGATTATAGGCTTGCCACAAGCCTGTCGGACCTTTAATTTTTGTGTTCATTTTCTTTTACATCTCCATATTACACTGTTCTTCCTCTTTAAATTCCCCAGAAGCTGTATGATCACGTTAAAAAATGTAATAATAATTCTCTGATCCAGATATAAAGTCATTTGGTTTATGCTTGTTTTCAAGAAACCCCACGGCCTTAAATTCTTATAAAGCCGAAACTGGCCCGGACCCCACCGAGGACTAAAAGGGGATCACCTCTCTGGTAAGACTGGTAAGTAGACTATCCTCACAAAAGTACCTGGGTTTTCATGCCTAGCTGGCTGGCTGAATCACAGCTTGCTTGGGCGTATCCTCGCCTACCAAGTACCAGTAAAAATATTACACATTTTCAGTGTTTTTCTGTCACATATATGAAGTTATATGAATGAATAGACCAATATTCCTGAAGTGGTAATCAGAAAAAGCAAAATAGTGTGCCCCCGCCCCCACTCAAAACTATCAATTTCCCCCCCCCCCCAAAAAAAAAGGTGAAAATCGAAAAATACACAGAGTATGCCCCCTAGAAGTATAGCATGCATGTCCCCATCAGCAAGCCTTGACTACACAACTGCCTCTACCCCCTCCCTCTCATGACTGCAGAGCAAACAAAAATCATAATGTTCATAAAATTAAAAAAACTCTAACCAAGAGCTTATTAGGCCCGTTCCCTTCAAGATTCTGAAATCCCCATAGACTTTGTACATAGAGCACATGGTTCCTGTAAGCAATGGGTTAATTGGCAATGATTACATCTAAGCATTGATGACATCTAATTGTCCTACAAAAGATCGCAGGGGAAAAGATTTGATCCTCACTCCCTCATCAGTTTCTCATTACAGTGAAGATGAATCTTCCGACATGAGCTTTATTCTAATACACATAATCAAGTATATAGCTATTCCAGTTACTGTACTCTTTCAAGATACGTATATCGATCTGCCATAGACTTGTGGACATAAAGGTAGCATTAACCCATGAATCCTCCAACATGAGCTAAATTCTAATACACATAATCAAGTGTAGCTATCACAGTTACTGTAATACGAGGTACATTGTACATCAGGTACGTATATCGATCTGCCATAGACTTGTGGATATAAAGGTAGCATTATAACCCAATCAGAACTAGTCCCGAATTTAGTCCAGCATGTGTCTACGGAGAATGTGTCTTATTATAAATGTTATGCCATTGTCAATGAGTTAATTAGTCCCCATATGTTGTATAAAAGTGCAGTTAGAATTGATTGTCATAAAATTACCGTATAATTGCTACTTTTATTTTTTATCCCCATTCAGGTCTCTCTTTTTTTCAGTACAACTTGCGTTCTCCATAAACAACAGTCTAGTATTTGGGGAACCAGTCCTGTATGGACTCACTTTATACAAGCTATATGTGCGTCCTTGGGGCACCTCAACTACTTGAAATAAATGTTTTATATGTAATTAAACAAAAAGAAAATATAACAAATTTAACCCATTCAGGACTGGTCCTGAAAATATCCAGACTGATGTCTATGGGGAATGCATGTTTTAGCAAAATCAATTCTTCTTGAATTCGTTGAATGAATTGATTGAGTGGGAAACTCATTGTTTGAATAAACCAAATTATTAGCATATTGGTTTTTTTGTATATATGTGATTTTGTTTAATGAATGTAACAATGAATTTAAATTAATTGACTGAAGTGGAAAACTCATTGTTTGAATAAATTGAATTATCAGCATAATGTTTGGTGGTATATACACGTACACGTACACCTAAAATACGATATTAATACGGAAATACACAAATAAACAAACAGGATGTATTGGCAAACCAATCAACACACATATCAAGTTCCAGTCTGGTACACACAACCTTACTTTGAACAAAGGGGAAACAAATATTACACAATGAGCAATAGATGCAAAATAGTGCTGAAAACTGCTTTTAACAAAACGTCTTGGTCCGGCCAATAGTAAAAATTAATGTAGGGCAAGTAAAGTTTCATACATATAGCATAGTTTGGTTGCCCGATTATGCAACTGACATCTTTGTTCAATCAACTGCGAGAGGACTGGAATGCAATACCTTATAATAGGACCCGTTGCAGAAAGAGATACAATCGATTGTAAGTTACAATTCATTGTAAGTCAGATTCATGTGTTCTATACATGCGCAAATCTGATTGGTTGAAACGCGTACATTTTCTGACTTACAATCAATTATAACTTACAATCGTATCCCTTTCTGCAACGGGGCCATAGTCTCATCTAGGTGTAAGTGGGCAAGTAAAATGTGAATATTCATTATTTTACTTGCCCGCTTGGGCTAGTAGAGTAAATGTTACCGTGGGGCTTGCATACGTTATGTTTTATGTCTTAGTTTTACATAATTATTGTTATATAATTGGTTATTTTTTGTAGCGTTAATACTTTAAATATTGGTATTGGTATACTTGTTTCTTGCTTAGATTTAGAAACACCAGTATAAAGCGCTATACAAATATTACATATTACTAGCTGTACCCGCGGAAATCCGCGGGTTTTTTGTGAGAGAAAGGCGATGATGATATAGCGATACTTTAAAAATGTATTATTCCCAAAGTATGAGTATTGGTATTTCCCGAAGTGCCCTTGATATTTGTTTGTAAGACACGGAAGAACTAACTGTCAAATTTGAAAGAACAAACAATTTTAATGACAGAATAACCTTTATTTGATCAAAATCGGTTCAGAAACGGATGAAATATCTACACCATAAACATATTTGTATTCAGAAATTCTAACCGGGGGAAAGTTGTTGATGATAATCTCTATTGAATCATTATTTTAACAAAACTTTAAATGCACAATTTTGTATGAAAATGGCCCAAACCAACCATTCTTTTAGAAGCGCCCTCTTGAGTTGCAATGACTCTTTATGAATGATAACAGAGGATTTACTTAGTCGTTTGTAATTGTGTATACTTTTCGAGCATGGTGAAATTTTAACTATTATTTTGTACCGTAACGTTGCAGGTTTTGATTACTAAAGTTAAGTTTAACCAATAGTCAACTATCCCTTTAAATAGGACAAAATAAACACGGGCGACTCAATCCCGCCCCGTCCAACGATACATCCGGTCAATGTATTAAATTAGATACAGTTATGCTCGTGTACTTGCTAATAAAGTAGCTTCGCCGCTCCACCCCCCCCCCCCCCACCCCCCCCCCCCTCCCTCGACCACAATTGCCTGCATGAAACATAACCCCGTGTCCCCTAAGCTTTTCATATCCAAACTAAGTTCTTCGGCGTCTATATTTTGTCATATTCTTGTGAAACCCGATGCTGATTTTCCTTTGAAGGGAATAGTAGCTGTCTATAAGTATACGTATTGCATAATAAATGATCAGATACCTCCCACATCCATTCTACCCCCCCCCCCCCCCCCACACCCCGGCCCCCAGACGTCTTCTCTGGTATAGTACAAATGTAGTAGCTTCCACTGATTCACGGCTGGCATAATACAATAATCTTACCGCAAGATGGCGAGAATGTATAATCGTGTACGGAGCGAATGAGCAAAAGAGTGACCATTGTCGATGGTCAGTGAGCTATGCAAACAAACTCCGTTACGGCGGGGGTGATTAAGAAGACTCCGTTGGCTTAATACAATGCACAGCCTTCTGCCAGAGTGTTATGAGCGCAGCTAAATTGAAGTTGTCGCATTTTGTCGTCGATGCACTTACAAACACAATGCCAATCGGCAATAGCGATCATAACCATACCATCCGCGTAATATAAATATTGATATTTATCAAAACCTGGGTAGTTTCGCAACGTGTTATATCTAAAATGGTTTCTCAATATATTATTTGTTTTATCTACTCCAATTTATATTCTTACAAATAATTTTACGGCGATAAATTGTTAGTCAATGCTCGGCGCCTTAAATAGGCAATGCCGCATTGCTGACTTTCCCTTTTCTTCGATCTGGAGGACGACCACGGGGCGGGAGCGACTCGGGAATACCTTATTGTCCTCCGTAAAACGTATATCCTTCGATCCCGACGGTCGGGGAGTCGCCGAATTCTCGGGGTGAGGATATCTCGAGTGGGAGGCATTTGGGGGGTTGAAGCTTACCGTATTAATATAATAGATTATTATTATTATTATTATTATTATACTTACTACCCTGCGTAGTAACCCTTTCGGGTCCAATCCCTCAGAATATTTGGGCTAATGGACCGTGTCATACCAAAAATAAATAGGTTGACATATTGGTTGTATATTACAATAGTAGTTATTTGTTTTAACTTTGAAGAGGACTGCATGTTATACCAACATCACGTGGTATTCAATGGATTAAAATCATGGTTATTTAATGTACTTTTGACCTAAATCGTCTGCAGGAAATATTGGAACCGATCAAGGAAATAAAACATCCTAATTTCAACTCCGAGACTTGCCTTTCCCGCAATAAAAGCATTTCTTGCAAATTTGCACACTCTTGTTCCCTATCCTGTGGCAACCCAATTGATGACCCTGCGTATGCCACCGCCCATGGGTGCCAGAAATTGGTTGGTTAATACATTTGTACAGATCCGTTCAATCAATTATGATAATTTACATCTGGGCCCTTTATCGTCACCATCCGAGAGACCATCCGGGGTCAATTCGTGCGAAGAGCAGAGCACTGACCACTATATACATGTACCAGAACATCTCTTCATCTCTTCCAGTCGTTGGGGCATTCCCTAAAATATGAAAGAGGAAGTGCAAAACATATTTGGGAAAGACATATTTTTGCCCCTAAAAGAGTTCCTTTCACATGTACGTAGGTGCTGTCATGTCTTGGATCCAAATATTCTGGAGTAAACTAAACCCTTTATTTATGAAGGTGAATAATAAATAAGGTAAGACCTGCTATTTTCAGACAAAAAACAGTATGGGATCCATAGGGCATCCCCTATTTAAAAAATAGATAAATAAATAAAATACCTTATTAATTATTGTCTGATGCTGTTGTCCGCAAAGATTTTCCCTGCATTCGAAAAAAAAAGTGTTCTAACACTCAGCTGATTCTCCTGCCCTCAGCAACCAGTACCATTATTCATCCATATGTCTTACCCTGTCATTCGTCGCATTGTCACGCGACAATGAAGCGCAGGAGACATCATATTACATATTAAGTGTCATCTGAGCCCTTGTTGGCAGATACTAGTACCAGTAGTATGGCTTTGTATAACAGAGTAAGTAGTTTTAATAGCCTCGGTTCAGATTTCAAAATATTGAATCAAATATCCAACATGTTCTTTTGATTCCACCCACATAGTTGTGAAACTTGTGGACATTCAGTCTGTTTTCTGTGCATTTTGTATGACTAATCTCTTTTACTTTCCCCAGATACATAATAACTTTCTTATGGATATTGTACATGTACAAACATAGCTGACTAGAAATAGATATTTAAAAAAAGGAAATTGAGCAAAGAAAATTGGGCTTTAGAGGGAACCAAAGACTCCCAATTGCTAGAGAGTGCTCTTAACAATGAGCTACAAGGCTCTATTGGGGTTTTTATTCCCAGAAACCCTTTTCAATACTTGTAGACCAATTTTATTTTTTTGTTTGTAATTTTACCAATATTCATCCAATTTCCTTAATATCTTTCCATACTTTGCATTGGCGCCAATGAAGTGCAGGACACATCATGGATGCGTCATTTGAGCCCCTGTTGGTAGATACTAGTACCAGTAGCGTGGCTTCATATAACAAAGTAAGGAGTTTTAATAGCCTCGGTTCAGATTTCAAAATATTGAATCAAATAACCATCAAGCTATTAATAAACACAAGGAATATATTCATCATGCATGCTCATAATTCTCCCCTTTTCTCTGTATATCTGTATAACTTTTTACTTGTGGATGTTCCGTTATCAGCATGTTTTCTTTGCACGTGGTAATTCTAAAAACTCTTTTACTTTTCCCAAATAAAATATTGTTTTTTAAAAAGATCTACATTTATGTGTGATTCCTATCGTGGTAGATACAACAAACCATCACTTTTAATTAATACTGATCCATGTTTGTATAAGTTCCAAAGGACAAATTAAATTTGGCATCATGGTGAAGAATTCAAAACAAACATATCAACAAACCTGACATTTAGCAAATCAACAAACGTGACATAAACACATCAACAAATTAAAACGTGACATATTGAAAAACATACAACAAACCTGGCACAAACACATAATCAAACATAACATACAAAAAACAAACAAACATGATGAAAATGCTCAATTTCACCTTCCCCCCCCCCCCCTCCTTTCATCCCCGAACTGGCCCTGATGATGCCAATATTTCAATCTCTTTCAATTCTTGACACTCTCACTATCAAAAGTAGCTCCTCACGCATGTAAAAACTCAATGATATGTTGTTAGTTTGAGTCTGGAGAGGTTAACTCTTAAAGTGCCAGGGATATAAATGCTCTATGGCATGTGTGTGTATTGTAACTCGCAAAAATGTGAGCTTGGCAATCAAAGGGTTAAGCATCCTCATTAGTATGATAATTCCAGCATTCCGCTTGGCGAGTTTGGTCACACTCCAGCAACCAGAACGTCAATGACGTAGCGCTCATCCGCCATCTCGCAACATCAAATATCGCAAATTTCATGTGGTACACTTTTCAACTGGTCAAAAAATAAAAATTTGATGCCCTGGAAGGGACATAAAAATTAAAAAAAATAAATAAATAAATAATAATAATAATAATTAATTCATTAATTAAAAATTAAAAAAAAACAATTAAAAAAAATAATAAATACAAAAAAATAAATAAAAATAAATTAATTAATTAATAAAAAAAAAAAAAAAAAAAAAAAAAAAATTTAAAAAAATTAAAAATTAAAAAAATTTAAAAATTTAAAATTACCATAATTAATGAATGGAGAAAAATTTCAAAATTCTGTGTAGAAGTTTAGTGTACCAAAGTTAGCTCTACCAGATAAAGCAAACCAAATCAAAATCGGTCGAGAAATGAAGGAGAAGAAGCATTTTTTGTGATTTCGAATAAATTTGCATAAATTACCATAGATAATGAATTTCACGATTCTGTGTAGAAGTTTTAAATCCCCCTCCTAGCCCTATCTTATGAAACAATCAGAATCAAAATCGGTTGAAAAATAACGAAGAAGAAGCATTTTGAAAACTGTGGACGGACGGACGGACGGACGGACGGACGGACGGACGGACGGAAGGACGGACGGAAGGACCGACGGACGACGGACGCAACGGCATGGCATAAGCTCATCGGGCCCTTCGGGCCGGATGAGCTAAAAATGTGTAGAGACTACAATGGTAAAAACGGAAGCCAAGAGGTTTAACCATACTTGAGGGGATTATTCTGTTTTCTAATCCGCTCTTAAAAATCCAAGAAACACTTTCTCGGAAGCCATTAGCAGTTTGATAAGGGGATAGAAATTAAGAATAGTTGATCGAGGATGAATGTATTATAATGAATAATATAACTGTCCTTTAAAAAAAGAAGATTTTTCAGTTGTTTGATGCTTGTATAAAGTCATGAAAATTTGTTGCTTTTTCATAAAATGATCGCTATAAACCAAAATACTGGAGAAACACAAGTAAATGAAGATCTTCTTTTTCTTCATGGTAGTCATATGTCCTTAAATCCCAATGAAAATTAGTACAGGGGATGGAGTTGGAACTAAAATGCATGCAGCTGGGCATAAAATCAGAGATAGAATTGGGATCAAATTGAAATACTGTATTAAATATGTATCCCATTTTTCTCTACATTCTCGCGTAGATATAGTAATGCTTTGTATTTAGAATTTAGAGGGGAAAAAAAATATATACTTTCTTCAGATGATTATTGCTTTACAAACTTGGGATAGGGGATGCGTTTCTATCTAAATATTTGGTTCCTAAGAAAGCAGCATCATTTCAACTTCCCACCACTATGAGACCAGGGCCCCGTTGCAGAAAGAGATAAAATCGATCGTAAGTTACGATTGATCGTAAGTCAGAAAATGTACGTGTTTCAACCAATCAGATTTGCGCATCTAGAACACGTGATATGACTTACGCTTAATTGCAACTTACGATCGATTTTATCTCTTTCTGCAACGGGGCCCAGGATTGACACCAACTATGTCGTAAGGACATAAATCAATGGATTACAAAAATAAATGATAAGTTACAACGTGCAATAGAGGTACAGTAAAGCCTGCCTATAGTGGCCACCAAAAAGTGATCCCCTACAGAGAAAATCAATGTTACATATAAACCTTTTTGTAGAAATGATTTCCAAAAGCATCTAAACAGATAGTCTTTGTGCATGACCCCACAATGTTCCTTGTATGTTTGAACCTGTCACAGTCAGTAAAGCTCAATTTCTTTCCACCTTTTCCCCAGTGACCAGTCCAAGTTCGATCCAGGGTCAGTAGTATTTACAATGGTATATCCAGGGTTTCAAACCAATTTAGGATCAAACCAAATTGGGGGCAAAGTAAGGGGGCGCTATGGGGGAACAAAAATGGGGGGGGGGGGGGGGGCGATATCTCCCCATTAGGAAGGAAAGGGGGCAGTATTAGCAAAAATAGATATGGTTATTTATAGATCTTGATCACATTTCTTCACATACGCTGTAGGAAGGGCAGTGTGCAGGCAGGTGGGGGCGTAGAGCCTAGGGGACAAGGATTCCTCACAGGGGGGCATTGGGGGGGGGGGGGCATTTACCCCACCTCCGTCACCCTTCATCTGCGCATCCCAGCTATATGCCACTTGCTATTTGTTTTGCAAACAGTGAATTTCTTGCATCTAGGATTTACCCAGGTCAAACACTGCTTGCTTCAAACTTCTCTTTTCTCTCCTTGCCCCTTATATGTACAAATCCTCAATCATTTCACCTGAAATGTCAATAACAATGTTGGATAAGCTCTTCAGGTATATTAGGTCCTGGGGGATCCATTTTATTTTACAATCAATATTTGGTAACAAGAATATAATTTCCTCTTTTTGGTAACATTTACTATGATAATTATTTTATTTTTTTCAAATGAAAGGAAGTTTGCCCTTTTTGCAAATTGTTTGACATACGTTTACTGGGTGTTTGTTTGATCATGGACCTAAAATACAAATATGTGGGAAATATAGTGCAATGGAGGAGCTCTTTTGCAATATTATTTATTAGGAAAGCTGATATCATATTTGTACAAATTGTCCAAATATCATGGACTTTCATTAAGCTAAATTAGAATTCAGAGCCAAAGGATTCATCCGGATTGGGGATATATATATAGTTCAATTTATGGTTGGGTTTTGAGTTGAAAATGGTAATCAAGTCAAGTGGTAGACATTTTTCATGAAATTATCAGAGTAAGACCATATATGGGTGTAGACCAATTTAGAACATAATTAACCCAAGTAACACACCCCTACCGGTCTGGGCCTGGGCTATTCCTGGCTACGCTACAGACAGAAGTGTCAGGAATAGGACATAGCGCAATGACGTACTAATCACCCAGAGGTGATACACACTATCAAACAGAGGTGGTGACCTCTTTAATATAATGGGATGGCTTGAAATCTGACAGCTATATTTGCGAGGTGCTAATGCTGTGATCTCGTACAAACCTAATTACCAGGGCTCAAAATATGTCCCAACTCCGTCTCCTGGCCCCAGGGTTTTCATTGATCGGTTTAATAATATACTACAGGAAAAGAAGACCATTTACTGACATAAATGACAAGTCATATGCTGTTAAAGGAAAACATTGGGGGCCCTCAAAAGGAGGAACGAAAACTGTAGCAGAGGCTAACATAAATTCATAAAGAAATCTATGTCTTTATATAAAGTTGTTTGCATTCATAACTGAGAAGCCCTTTCAGTGAATTACTGACCTTTGAAAGGGTACAAAATGACAGCCTTACAATTAACCCGTTCAGGACAGACTGATTTTACTACAACATGTATTCTCCATAGACCTATAAGCCTGAATATTTATGGGGCCAGTCCAGAACGGGTTAACCTATTCACCACTTGAGCCTGGTATAACATGCATATAATATATATGTTTATGGGGATTACAATATAGCCAATGGGTTAATGGTAGTCTTATTGTCAAATTGTCAAAATGAGCATAAATTTATTATATTGTGCGATAAAATTAAAAAAAATCTTCATAGAACTCCCACTCTTGCGCAAACAAAAATGACAAAATTGGTGGTGACGGGTCTTAGACTGTTTTGGCCGAGCAAAAACACCCGACTATTTGTATTGATTTGTATGTAATCATTTGCATTCAGCTGCAAGGGACCTTCAACATTTGTATGTTTGCATCACATGATATATATAACGTGTGGATCGTGCATGTCATGCACAACGTGTTTAAGAAAGACGTCAATTGGAGTTTGCAAAGCCCCATGGATGTTTTGGCCGAGGAATCCATACGAATATATACCCACAAAAATAAACCTTTCCAAATCATTTTAGTTGCTAACTTGCATGTCATTTATCTGATAAATGCAAATGGAACAGTTAACTTTAACCAAACAAGGAATATTATGTTTAGTTCATGAATCGTGATAGGGAAAATTCCTTGAATCAAACTCTGCCTATGTTCAGCCATATAGGCATAGCAAACAAGTCTTGAAGCCAAAATAACATACAATGAAAAATTACTCTAAGAAACACAAATATGCATGCATATAACATGTAGATCAATTAGACAAAGAAACATCAAATAAAAATGAGAAGAAACTCAATTTTATACCTTTGTAATAATAAGAGCGAATAAATTAAATTGTATGCCTTCTTGTCAAGTTCTTGTTCGCAAACATATAAAACCGCCTCCAATCAGCCCTACATCAATTGCTAATTTTATAATCTAATCTGCATACAGCTGCAGACCTGAACTGAACTGAAGTAAGACATCAGTTTGGCTTTGTTCACCACTAATCAACCATGGAAACAAAGTGGCTGGAAGAAAACTTCAAGTATGTTTGGGTTTGGCAAAATGACAATTCCTTTGTGACAATATACTGTTGCCATGTTAACTTTCCTCCAAATTTTAATACAAAGTGCCCAATTTTTTTTTGCTCTGAAAGTTCCTTGTTATCATATTTGCAAAGCAAAATTGGGCTCGCTTATATTTAATAGGGATTTTTAAAGTCTAATACAGCATTTTCAAAAGTCAAATGCATTGCCTTATTTGGTATGAAACTTACAAATGCTATCACTATTCCTAATTAACCCGTTCACTTCAGGAACCTGGAGCACCATGTATTAATTATATTGGAAATATTAATTCTTGTAGGCATGGTGTTAACGACGACGGAGCTTGTCCTAGGTGGCAGACAATGTGTGCAATGTAAATTAATTGATGTCAAATCGAAAGTAGTTATCGGGTTTGCATAATTAGAAACTTTTATAAATGAGTGAAAGATTGCTCATATAAACAGAACTTTATGTGTCTTCTCACATATTAACAATACCACAACATTTGGTAAGCCTTCAGTTTGTCCTAGGCCACACACAATCAATGTATGCAAAGTCAATTATAAATCAAATTGAAAGTAGTTTTGAAGGGTTTGCATAATTATAAATTTTGATAAATGAGTGAAAGATTGCTCATATTAAACAGAACTTTATGTGTCTTCTCACATATTAACAATACCACAACATTTGGTAAGCCTTCGATCAGTTTGTCCTAGGCCACACACAATCAATGTATGCAAAGTCAATTATAAATCAAATTTAAAGTAGTTTTGAAGGGTTTGCATTTTAGAAACTTTGATAAATGAGTGAAAGATTATTTATTATAAACTGAACTTTATGTGTTTTCTCGCATAAACAATACCACAAAATTTGGTAAGCCTTCAGTTTGTCCTAGGCCGCAGACAATCGATGTATGCACAATAAATTATATAAATCTAATTGAAAGCAGTTAAAGGGTTTGCATAATTAGAAACTTTGATAAATTTGTGAAAGATTACTCATTATAAACAGAAGTTTATGTGTCTTCTCACATATTACAATGTCACAAAATTTGGTAAGCCTTCAGTTTGTCCTAGGCCACACACAATCAATGTATGCAAAGTCAATTATAAATCAAATTGAAAGTAGTTTTGAAGGGTTTGCATAATTAGAAATTTTGATAAATGAGTGAAAGATTACTTATTATAAACAGAACTTTATGTGTTTTCTCGCATAAACAATACCACAATATTTGGGAAGCCTTCAGTTTGTCCTAGGCCGCAGACAAACAGTATGTAAAGTAAATTATATAAATCTAATGGAAAGTAGTTATTGGGTTTGCTTAATTAGAAACTTTGATAAATGAGTGAAATATTGCTCATTATAAACAGAACTTTATGTGTTTTCTCGCATAAACAATACCACAATATTTGGGAGGCTTCATAGGTGAATGCCTCACTGTACCTTGTGGTTTTAGGGTTTGTGAGTCATTAGTTACAAATAATGAGCAAACTTATTACAAATTTGTGAGGATTCTGCAATTTAGGACGATGAAACCCAAATAAATCATTACAAGGAAAGCAATTCATCAGCAAAAACAGATACATTTACACTGACCCGTTCCCTTTGAGATTCTGAAATCCCCATAGACATTGTACGTAGCCTAGCAAGTTCCCGTGGGCAAGGGGTTAAAAACATGAGGATTATGATTAAATGCTTTAAATACAACATTCATTTAATATAGGAAGTGAGTTTTTTTACAAGACCAAAATCAAATGGTTTATAGTTCAAAATTAAATGCAAAACTAATGTTCTGTAAGTCTGCAATATGGAGATTTATTTCCTTCCTACATATGTACTATACTTGTAATAGCCCGGTCACATATCAACGGATTGCGTAAACGGACGTCAAACGGAGAGCTAAATTGTCCATCCGTTCGTCTCCGTTCGTATGCGTTTCTTGTCCGTTCCTTGTCCGGTGATGTACGTTGTTCTATGATTTGTACATAAAGCAATGGAGACGACTTTCATCACCGGATAATTTCATTCCGCAAATTTTCTATTCGTTGGGCATTCGTTTCCGCTATCTGTTGATATCTGACCGGGCCATTAGTAACACACTAAATGTCTGTCTTTAATTATTTACCTTTTGCGCATAATTACCTGGGAAAGGACAAGAAGTGTTACACACATTTCATTTAACGAGCTTTAAATTTGGACATTTACGATGCCCTATAAAATGTCCAAGACAAACAGTGTAAGGCAAACTATGACTAGACATCTGTTGTTAAAAGAGGGTTCCCACGATTAAATTAAAATTAATTAAAGCTTGCTGCGAACATTTAATTGTAATGCAAACTTGTTTTTTACTGAGTTGTAACAAAATTGATGACAGTTTGATGAATATAGTATACATCATACATAAACAATGATCATTCAAACAACCAAAACAATGCACCTACAACAAATATCTGTTGACATTTTATAAGTGACATTAATTATGGTTATACAAGATTTGTTAACTTGGTCATTATCTCCTTTGGCCTTTTGTAATCTTATATTGCCTTGGTGACATTGTCAGACGGTTGCAAAACATGTGAAAGATAAATATTTAATTAATGATAATGGTCACAAATACCACATGCTAATGGTCAAACTCCAAATAACCTATTAGACTGGACTTAATATGCATTGTATCTCACAATATACCATTAAATTATCTCAACACTATATAATGTACTTTGTCCACTTTGTTTTATTGATTTATACTAAACATAATACAAATTAATATTTGACAATTTCTTGTGAATTTTGTTATCTAAGAGTCTGTAATTCATTGAATTCTTTGGTAACATACATAATAACAGGTCATCTGATATTTTGACAAATTTACACAATTATCAGGTTTCAAAAGATAGCGGTAAACTACCCTTTCAATTTGTCGGAGATAAACAGAACACTATGCAAGCAATAGGAAATTGCCATGGAGTCAATGTGAATTCTCTTCTGATAAGTAAAGTTTACTAAACTTATCAATCATGTATCGGACACTTCCTTTGAAGATTGAAGGGCTGTTTATAGGGTCAAATTATGTAAATATCCTTAACTCGTTCCCTACTTGATTTTATGATAGCCCATAATTACAGTTCCATGAAGCAACGATTTCTATGTGTACTTATATGTCTTAAAAACACTATTTTTTTTCCTCATTGATATAGTGGTTTTAATATGAACATCCTTTCTGTTTTGTTGACCAACATTGCAACCCATTTTGGCCTTATCTTAATGTAGCACCCATGTGGAACCCCTCCATGGTTGCTAATGTGTTCATTAATTGCTTTATAAGTTAGGAGTATTTATATTAATATGTTTGTGATATTGGGAATAAGTTTTGTTGTAATACACTTTAAATGTATCCTACAGAGCCTATGATGGGAATCGGTACAGGAAATGGACAAGGGATTTATTTGGCTTTTAATTTAATAAATTGTAACTCCTAGTTTTATGTCTTTAAGCCGCTATTAAGGAGTGTTTGGATTACTTTAATGACCCAAGGAGCTAGGCTTTGTAGGTTATTGGATAAAGGATAATTAAGCTTTTCATTTAGCACTTGGGTTTATTGTTAATTAGGGATTAAGATACTATTATGGAGAAAGCCTGGCTTGGTGCTTTATGTTTATATTGGTGTTTATTAACAGCTTGCCCTGGGGAAATTATGCAGGAGGCATAGTTTATTTGGCTTTTGATTTAGGCTGAAAGAGGGTCCCCTTTGTCTTTAAAATTATGTTTGATAATATACTTGTTAGGTTGCATAAGCATTTCCTGTAGGGGCGGGGCTTATACATTACACCTCCCAAAAGTAGCTTTGGCCAATAGTAATTAGTTTAGGTCACCTCTTTCTAGTAATAAAATATTTAGTCCAATCATGTGATAATAAGGAACCCTTCCCCCCTATGATGTACAGGAATATTATTTCCATAGGGCCATGTAGTTAAGGATCCATATAAAAGAGAATGTAATAGGTAATTAATGATGAGTCACACGAACAGCAAAGGAATAGAAAGGTAGTCGTAATCAGGAGCAGTTAGCTCTCATCCCACCCAAGTTTCCCGTCATCTACCATCCTCATCAAACTAATTATTAACCAAGAAATATCGACAACTTATTTGGACACTTCTTTAAACCATCGGAAACTAGATTGAAAGGAGAACTTTACGCCGAGAATAATATATTGGAAGCTACAAATTCAAGGAGTGAACTTTAGCCCAAGAAGCAAACCATTATTGCTCGTGGCTCACTGGATCATTTTAGCAACAAACTAGTTGCCACTTTTGTGCCAAGGAGTCCCAGGCCATTCCCGCATTTTCCCGTCCAGAAGGTGCCCAGCCAGTAACCAGCCCCGTCCCGACGTCGAGCCCGAAGTCGCCCACGCCCTCGAGCCGTCGCACCATCCCAGCCCATCAGGAAGCGCATCCGAAACCGACATAACAGTATAGCTAAGTGGCCACCATTTACTAATTTCATTTTCCCTAACATATCCCTTCCCTTCCCCCTATGACCTTGATATAAGCATTTAGTAGTAAGTTAAGTAGGTATTGTTTTGATCCTTACCGTTAAGGAACGTTTGGCAATAATATTTATTGCAACTAGTATTTAAGTCTGTAAATTATATAAGTTTGTGTTAGTTGAAATTGATTGAGATGGGATTTGTAATCCCAACATGCATCTTTGTAAATAATAATTAACATTGGCATTCCACTGAAATATTATGCTTTATTCGATCGCTTTATTATTGTTGTTGGTGGCGTTTGTAAAGGTGAGTCAGGCTGGTGAGATGGTGGTTGTGGTGGTCTATGTATGAGTTGATGTGACCAGTTGGCATTGAACCTTAGTGTATTAGCTATCGAAAAGAACGGACCAATAAAACACTCCACCTCCGTTTACATGGAACCTACATTTCATGTAGATGCGAGGCGGATGTCCTAACCCCCAATTATTAGGATTACATAATATTTCTCTATTTGGGTGGTGGGTTGCACGGAACTCATGACCTTAGCGTTATCAGCACCATATTTTTGATAGTTATTTTAAGAAATTTATATATTTTGTTTGATTAAGTATTATAGTTAATTGGTTCGATGTTGACTGGTCCAAACAAATAAAACTGCCTTCTTATCATGCCTGACAAGCTTAACAAATAATTTAGTAGGAATTAATAGTATGTGCTCGTCCCTCTCAGCATTATAGGTACTAGTATATTTGTTTTTATACATATTGTGATATTTTGTTTTTGTTGTTGAATGGATTTTCTTTTTCACTTTTGGGTGTGAAGATTTTATATTATTTGATTGATACGATATTTAGATTTGATTGTATTATATTTTAGTTAAGTAGTACGGTAGGCAAAATGGCGAATTTCAAAGGGGACCACACAGTCTTTTTGAAAAATTTGACTCCCGACATTGGGATCAATGAACTCAACACATTTTTTGATAAGATTTCAGAGCCCGCAAATATTCAATTGGGGAAAGACTCCCTGACGCAAGAATTAACGGGAAGTGCATATTGCACATTCATAAGTGCCAGCGATGCAGTCAAAGCACTTACTTTGGACGAGACACTCTGTCAGGGAGTAAAAATAACTGTACAAAAGGTACCCAGGTCAGTTCTGGTACTTGCTGGACAAAAAGATCCAAATTCAGTTAGTAACACTCATGTTTCCCCACAAATTGTTCTGCAAAATCCGGGAAAACTTTCTCTCTTTTCTGGGGATAATAAAACAAAGGGTGGTGAGGTCCCCTTCGAGATTTGGAAATATGAAATTGACTGTCTACTTGAAGATAGGAACCATACTAAAGATTCGGTAGGAATGGCAGTTAGGCGCTCGCTGCGGGGAGAAGCCGCGCAAATAGTCCTGCACATGGGGACAGACACAACGGCCCAAGAAATAGTTAGTAAACTAGAAGGGTTATACGGCACCGTAGAATCGGGGGCAGTACTCCTCCAGCAGCTATATGACTCAAAACAAACTGCTGGAGAGAGCATTGCTGCCTATAGCGCGCGCCTGCAGCTCGCTATAAACAAAGCAGAGAGGAGAGGGGGAATTTTGTCACAGGCTAGGGACGAGACGCTACGCGTCGTATTTTGGAAGGGACTAACAAATAAGGCGATCAAACACGCTGTACGGCACAAGTATGAACTTGTGTCATCATTTGATGAGTTGATAAAGGCAGCGCGCTTGGCCGAACAGGAGTCAGCAGACTTCGAGCAATTTCATGTCGCAACCCCTTCCAACGCACGACCGCGCCCCTTCCCTGGCCGGGTGGGTTCCCACTCTGCCTCTGCGAACAATTTGGAAGAAAAAGTCAAAGAATTGACACAAAAACTTGAGACACTCGAAAGAGAAAAGTTCGTTTGGAAACAAAATAATGTAGCGCAAAATAGGACTAGGTATGGAAATGACACGCAACAGGCTTGCTACAATTGCGGAAGATTAGGTCACTTTTCGCGAGACTGTAGACAGCCAAAACAGCACCAAACTCCTCACCCCCGTGCGCCTCCAATGCCACACCCTCATTCTTCTCAAATGCCATACCCTCATCCCTCTCAAATGCCACACCCTCATCCCCATCCTCCTCCTCCCCCTCCCCAGGGACAGTACCCCGCTTTCCCTCCCCAAGGTAGGAATTTAAACTACATGGGACCGCTGCCACAGGGCGGGCAGTAGGTCAACCTCGTAAGGTTCAGGGTTCAGCTCCCCTTAAGAAAGCCCATAAAGTATATAATTTGGTAGGTGACCCCATGGAGGCCGTTGCCACCGTGGAAACACAACAATGTAATTGTTTGGTAGATACTGGATCACAGATTTCCACTTTGCCTATATCTTTCTATAAGGCACACTTAGGTCGGCACAAATTACATGATATAGGTAGAGATTTGAGGGTGGAAGCCGCCAATGGCCAGTCTGTTCCTTACTTAGGGTACGTGGAAGTAGATATAGGATTACCAGGGTCACTCCCCACAGACAATTGTATGACAGTTCCTGTTTTGATTGTATATGATACTCCCTACAATAAACGCGTCCCCCTAACAATAGGCACCAATCTCATTTTGGCATGCATGGAGCAAGGGCGGGAGATCCATGGGGATACATATGTTAGGGGTAGGGGTATTACTCCTGTTTGGAAGGCAGCCTACAATTGCCTTTCCAATAGTATTCATGTAGCATCAGATAGAGGGGGCAAGGTGGGCACAATTAGACTCAAAAGTAGTAGAGCAATTTGTATACCTGCTAATGAGGTGGTTGTTGTTGATTGTGAAGTTACTTCATCTCGAGTGTGCCATGATTGTAGTCTTTTGATTGAGACTACATCCAAGCGTCAGCTGCCGCGCGAACTTTTAGTTGATACTGCTGTAGTAACAATTGAAAAGGGGGCGGGGCGTAGTGTGCCTGTTGCTTTGAAAAATCATGCGCAGTATCCTATTTGGTTATCTAGGAAAACTATTGTAGGCGATGCATATTTGTGCACAGTAGAGGGACCCATCCAGTGTAATAAACAAGGTGTAGGTTCCCATGACAACGGGGGTAACCATTCCACTGGGCCCACAGTAGTTGATGACTTAGATTTTTCAGACTCCACAGCCTCACCTGACGATATCGCTAGGGTTAAGGAAATGCTCGCAAACTATCCACAAGCTTTTAGCAGCAGCGACTTTGACTTAGGGCATAGTAGGATAGTAGAACATAGCATAAAACTGACTGACGACCGACCCTTTAGGGAACGATATAGACGCATACCCCCATCGATGTACGATGAGGTTAGGGAACACTTAGAAACTATGAAAAAGACGGGAGTGATTAGGGAGTCGTACTCACCATATGCAAGTCCCATAGTCCTCGTTCGTAAAAAGGACGGCGCGTTAAGGTTTTGTATTGACTTTAGGAAGTTGAATAGTAAAACTGTTAAGGACTCCTATGCTATCCCGAGGATAGATGAGACTTTGCAAGTCTTGCAAGGCTCTAAGTGGTTTAGTTCTCTCGATTTGAGATCGGGATATTGGCAGATAGATATTGATGAGCAGGATAAACAAAAGACTGCCTTTGTACTACCCCCACCCCTAGGACTATGGGAATGCAATCGACTCCCCTTTGGACTTTGCAATGCTCCTGGCACCTTCCAGCGGGCCATGGAGAAATGTTTGGGTGACCTAAATCACAAAATTTGCGTAGTATACCTCGACGACATTATTATATTTGCTAAGACTATTGACGAACATAGGGATAGACTGCGACAAGTACTAGACAGACTGACCGCCCATGGGTTCAAGCTAAAACCGTCCAAATGTAAACTACTGCAAACTAAGGTTAAGTATCTCGGACATGTCATTTCCGAGGACGGAATCGAAGCCGACCCCGCTAAGATTGACGCTGTTAAGAATTGGGCAACCCCTACAAGTGTACGAGAAACTAGGGCCTTCCTAGGTTTTGCCAGTTACTATCGTAAATTCATCCCTGGCTTTTCCCAAATTGCACAACCCCTTAATGCACTCCTTGGTGGACCCCGCAAACGAAAGGGGAAGGGAAAGTACATCCCAAACAAGCCACCGCCTTGGAAATGGACCCCTGATTGTGAGTCGGCATTTAAAATTATTAAGGAGAAATTAATGACCCCCCCTGTTCTAGCATACGCCGACTTCACGAAACCATTCATTTTGCACACAGATGCAAGCACTTCTGGTTTAGGTGCTGCACTATATCAATTGGATAATACTGGGGTGGAGAGGGTGATAGCCTATGCAAGTAGATCCCTCAATAAAAGTGAGAGAAATGCCCCAGCTCACAAGCTTGAATTTCTTGCCTTAAAATGGGCGGTCACTGACAAATTTCATGACTACCTTTACGGTAACAAAGTGCACATTTTGACTGATAATAACCCCTTGACGTACGTGACCTCGACTGCAAAACTCGATGCGACCGGCCACAGGTGGTTAGCTGCACTCTCAAACTACGACATGACCATTAAGTATCGGACAGGTAAGTCGAATATAGATGCGGATATACTTTCGCGCTATCATTCTAAACCCCACTCTGATGAGGCTGTGACTGGAATTAAGACTAGCAACACGCAAGAGTCTGAAACCAAGACTATACATATCCCGTTCTTGGAGATAGAATCAGACTCAATACACGCTGTTTGCGACTATGCCCTTAATGTTAGTGTAGAAGACGACCCGTACATTAATGTAGTTAATCATGGAGCTAATGTTGTACACGTAGATCAGGACCCCGCATCCCTCTTAAGTGATCCACCAATTTTGGATTCCCCCAATTGGCGTGCAGAACAACGTCGGGATGACGTAATTAGGCGAGTCATTAAGTATGTAGAAGAGGGGAATCCCCCATCTATAGATCAACGTAGACAGGAATCTCGGGCGGTACAATTAATACTTAGAGAATGGAATAAGCTAGTCATGTATGATGGCGTGCTGTACAGACTAAGACAAGACCAAGATGGGGTGACCCTAAGACAGCTAGTTCTCCCTAAGAAATATTGTAATGAGGCCTTAAATTCCCTTCATGATCAGATAGGACATTTGGGAATCGATAGAACGATAGATTTGGTGAGGGAACGATTTTATTGGCCCAATTTAGCTAAGGATGTTGTTGACCACATCAAGACATGTGGTAGGTGTGTTAGGAGAAAGGGGGTTCCCGAGTCGCAAATAACCGCCCCTCTAGTATCGATACAGACTACACGGCCCCTCGAATTAGTCTGCATGGACTATCTTTCCCTCGAAGAATCGAAAGGGGGCTATGCGAATATATTGGTCATCACTGACCACTTCACTCGCTACGCCGTTGCTATCCCCACCCGCAACCAGACTGCGCACACCACTGCAAAAGCCCTGTTTGACCACTTTTTGGTTCATTATGGCTTCCCCACGCGCCTACACTCGGATCAAGGGAGAAATTTTGAATCTGGGGTTATACGGGAGCTTTGTAAGTTGACAGGGGTTGAAAAGTCGCGCACCACCCCATATCACCCCCAGGGAAATGGCAGCTGCGAGCGCTTGAATAGAACCATACTAGGCATGCTTGGCACACTCACTGATGAGAGTAAGGCTGACTGGAAGTCTTACCTTGCCCCTCTTGTACATGCATACAATTGCACACGCAATGATGCGACAGGGTATTCCCCCTACTACCTAATGTATGGACGCCACCCACGTCTCCCCGTAGACATCTATTTGGGACTAGACCCTAGGGCGGAGTCAGATGATAAGGGTGGTACCGCTAGTAGTTACGTGGGCAAACTAAGAGACAGAATGGACTATGCTTATAAGGTAGCTGTAGAAAGAAGTAATAAGCTAGATGAACGGAATAAGGGGAGACATGATGCTAAACTAAGAGAAAACACTCTGGAACAAGGCGACAGAGTGCTGGTAAAGAATGTGGGGGTTAAGGGCAAACACAAGCTTGGGGATAAGTGGGGCAAGTACCCGTATATTGTGGTATCACAACCTAACCCTGAAATCCCAGTGTTTAAGGTCCGACCCGAAAGTGGAGTTGGAAGGGAAAGAACGCTCCATCGTAACCTCCTCCTCCCCTGTAATTTCCTCCCGGTAGATGTAAAGCCCACCACTAGCACTAGTGCTCAGACTAAGAAGAAGCCAACTACAGGCATGGGAGATACTCCCCCAGCCCAACCTCAGTCTGAGGAGGGGGGTACCCCTGTGACTCAGGGTGTAGACGAAGAAAGTGAGGGTATTGTGTTTTGGGATGCACCCCCACCCACTGACGTGGATAGCCCCCTCCCCCAGGAAATGCATTGTGATGCAGTTGCTGATACAGTTAGTGAGGAAAGTGAGATTGATGAGAATGAGCAGATTGCTCCTGATGAAAATGATAATGTAGAGGAAGTTGAACAAATAGAAGAAGTCGGTGATTTGATAATATTTGATGATGAGCCTAGCGGTTCTGATTTATTGTTGATTGAAGATGACCACTATGTCAGACGTTCACACAGACCGTCTATACCCCCTGATAGGTTAACATATTATCAGAACCAGTCTTCGGTTCCCACCCCTCATGTGCAGGATTGTCCGCAGGTGCGCCACACGTCTGAGTTCAGGCGTGCATTAGGATTGCTAGAAATTAATCTCTTCGCATTGTGCCAGTGGCCCAGTCGGGCAAGTAGAAATAGGATTGTCGAACTTTGAATGGCCCGTGCTAATTTTGCAATTAGCCAGCAACTTAATTGCTGGTTTGTGAAATTGTCATATTGAGCCATATAGATATTGTTGTTTAGATATGTAGGACTATATTACATGTGTCCTCAGCGATGATTTTGATATTTTGTGAGTTTATGTTTTTAAGACTCGCGGTAACGTAGCTCTAGTAAATAGTAGCTTTATTTAAGTGCATTTTGTGGTACACTATTGAATTAATTATTGGTTTGGAGAAAATTCTACACAGAAATTTCTGTGCATGCATTTCCCTTGTTATAATGGTATGTTGCCATGATCGTTTTGATATGGTTTACTATTAGGAACTTTTTGTTGGATAAGTCATAACGTGTCCACTGTAAGTGTTTTAATTATGTTATTATTAGGTAAACATCTCCAGTTACGAGCTGCGACTTGTTTTGGTTTGAAGGGACCTCATCCCTTCATGTGCATTATGAATATATTATATAGGCCTTTGTAACCTTTGAGTTTGTATTGCCATTTTTGTTTAGTTATGGAAAATATGGTACAGGGTACATATTTAGTGATAGTCTAATTAATGTGGTTAACTTTTTTGAAGTCTTAATTGTTGCCGCTTGATTGAGAGATAAATGTATGGAATATTAGGCAGTGTGATAATCAGGGAATTGCGCACTAGCCGGGATTAATTTTAGAGTTAGAATAAGCTCGGGAAGTTGGGAACTTCGATATGAGATATGATTTAGCTTAGGAGACATGCAGGAGTATACCTCTCTTTGAATACATGGGTACATTAATTGTTGCCAATCTTTGCATTATTTTTAAAAGTGATATTATCTTGTCGCTAAGAGACAAGTCTTGATTGAATCGCTTTTTAGTTAATATAGTCATTTATAATTAAGGGATTTGTTTTCTCTTTTATGCCTGCATTGTGAATTTGTGGGAATCAAATTGTTAAGTTTTAGAAAGACAACAAGAGACACTTTCTTACTTAAATTTTGCATCTGAATGATACTTTTGTTTTTGTTTATTTTATTTGTGACTTCTTGAAAGTCGCATTTTGTTGTAATTTGATTCACGCCGAAGCAGTTTAAATGTTATTATGTTATTATTTTTGCCTTTATATAATTTGATTTGATTTGATTTTTGTTTATTACGGCTAGATTCACTCTGAGGTTAATTCGATATATTTCACTTTCGTTTTTGTTGATGTTTATTTGAAAGCCCGTTTGTAACATTCCATTAATTAGTTATTTTTGACGTTATACATTTCGTTTGTTGCAGTGACACAGATAAACAATATCACCGATACATGTTCGGCTTATGAATAGTTATATGAAACATTGGTAATAAGAATTTTGTTTGTTTGAAAAAGACTGAGAACGGACGTAGTGAGCACTAGTAGGTAGATTTGCCACTCTTTTTGTTTTTATTTTATAATTTGTCTAATATCTTTTGATGATTTGTTTATATTTAACCTCATTTAATCGCTGTATCATATCTGTAGGGTGGATGCCAATCCATGTAAATGTATTTATGCTAGTGATTATTGATATTTGTAATTTATGTGGGCACATAATTTAAATTTCGGGGACGAAATTTCCCTGGAGGGAGGGTAGATGTAGCACCCATGTGGAACCCCTCCATGGTTGCTAATGTGTTCATTAATTGCTTTATAAGTTAGGAGTATTTATATTAATATGTTTGTGATATTGGGAATAAGTTTTGTTGTAATACACTTTAAATGTATCCTACAGAGCCTATGATGGGAATCGGTACAGGAAATGGACAAGGGATTTATTTGGCTTTTAATTTAATAAATTGTAACTCCTAGTTTTATGTCTTTAAGCCGCTATTAAGGAGTGTTTGGATTACTTTAATGACCCAAGGAGCTAGGCTTTGTAGGTTATTGGATAAAGGATAATTAAGCTTTTCATTTAGCACTTGGGTTTATTGTTAATTAGGGATTAAGATACTATTATGGAGAAAGCCTGGCTTGGTGCTTTATGTTTATATTGGTGTTTATTAACAGCTTGCCCTGGGGAAATTATGCAGGAGGCATAGTTTATTTGGCTTTTGATTTAGGCTGAAAGAGGGTCCCCTTTGTCTTTAAAATTATGTTTGATAATATACTTGTTAGGTTGCATAAGCATTTCCTGTAGGGGCGGGGCTTATACATTACACCTCCCAAAAGTAGCTTTGGCCAATAGTAATTAGTTTAGGTCACCTCTTTCTAGTAATAAAATATTTAGTCCAATCATGTGATAATAAGGAACCCTTCCCCCCTATGATGTACAGGAATATTATTTCCATAGGGCCATGTAGTTAAGGATCCATATAAAAGAGAATGTAATAGGTAATTAATGATGAGTCACACGAACAGCAAAGGAATAGAAAGGTAGTCGTAATCAGGAGCAGTTAGCTCTCATCCCACCCAAGTTTCCCGTCATCTACCATCCTCATCAAACTAATTATTAACCAAGAAATATCGACAACTTATTTGGACACTTCTTTAAACCATCGGAAACTAGATTGAAAGGAGAACTTTACGCCGAGAATAATATATTGGAAGCTACAAATTCAAGGAGTGAACTTTAGCCCAAGAAGCAAACCATTATTGCTCGTGGCTCACTGGATCATTTTAGCAACAAACTAGTTGCCACTTTTGTGCCAAGGAGTCCCAGGCCATTCCCGCATTTTCCCGTCCAGAAGGTGCCCAGCCAGTAACCAGCCCCGTCCCGACGTCGAGCCCGAAGTCGCCCACGCCCTCGAGCCGTCGCACCATCCCAGCCCATCAGGAAGCGCATCCGAAACCGACATAACAGTATAGCTAAGTGGCCACCATTTACTAATTTCATTTTCCCTAACATATCCCTTCCCTTCCCCCTATGACCTTGATATAAGCATTTAGTAGTAAGTTAAGTAGGTATTGTTTTGATCCTTACCGTTAAGGAACGTTTGGCAATAATATTTATTGCAACTAGTATTTAAGTCTGTAAATTATATAAGTTTGTGTTAGTTGAAATTGATTGAGATGGGATTTGTAATCCCAACATGCATCTTTGTAAATAATAATTAACATTGGCATTCCACTGAAATATTATGCTTTATTCGATCGCTTTATTATTGTTGTTGGTGGCGTTTGTAAAGGTGAGTCAGGCTGGTGAGATGGTGGTTGTGGTGGTCTATGTATGAGTTGATGTGACCAGTTGGCATTGAACCTTAGTGTATTAGCTATCGAAAAGAACGGACCAATAAAACACTCCACCTCCGTTTACATGGAACCTACATTTCATGTAGATGCGAGGCGGATGTCCTAACCCCCAATTATTAGGATTACATAATATTTCTCTATTTGGGTGGTGGGTTGCATTAACCACTAATTTAAGTCAATCAGTCTTAAACTAGTTACTCAAACTTGGTATACTATGGTAAAAAAATAAAATAATAATAATAACATCCGTATGGGAACATGTAAAAAAGAAAGAAAAAAAGATGATGACATAATAGAATTAGAAACATAATCAGAATGGCTTTCTAACATGGTGGTTGAAGAAAGCAACATGCTTCCTTTTGCTTACAACAATAACACTTTTAATTAGTGCTGAATTTTGCAATCGTCGGGTCAAGTTTGCAATAATATTGCTGAAGCCTGCAGTTATTCCTGCAGATTGCAATATTGCTCAACGCGGCTTTTTCATTTACGATAGTGCTGTATGAGCAATATGTATATGCCACTGATATTTGTCTGGTTTCTCGGTTTCTCGGTCCAGTCTCATCTCAAATTGTTTGTTCCTGCTTCTTCAATCAAAATCTGTGAGGCGTGCAACAAATGTTTGGTCTATTGGAGTAGATATTGGGGGTGGGGGGGGGGGGGGGGAACAAAAAAGGCATTACCTCTCCATTCCCTTCTTCCCCCTTTATTTGTTGGGGGAGGGGCTCGATCTTGCCCCAATCATATGCTGCACTTCTTGTGTATTACAGACGAAGAAACAAAATAAAAACAGAAAGGACTCAAACTGCCCTTTTGATGGAATATTTTGCCCCTCCCATCACATCCTTCTACGCTCCCCCCTTCCCAATAGTGGTTTAGCCCTGGCCATGCCACCGTACTGAATGTTTGTTTGTTTTTTGTCAATATTTATTGCATTTTGGACAGTACTTCTTGGGTAGTTTTAGTACAGATGAAAACAAAATAATAATAGATACTTTATTCTTGACTCAAACTGCCCCCTTTTCTTTGACTATTTGCCCCCATCCTCCTTTGCCCCCCTCCCCCTCCCCTAAAGTGGTTTGACCCTGGCCATGCCACTGTTTTGACTTTTGAGTGCAGATTGTATATTGACACCCAGCCCATGTTTGTTTGTTTATCTCAATATTTCCAATGTTGGTAACAAGTTGGGTAAACAGTTGGCTGTTGGTCAGAAGCTCATCCAAATAAGATATTTTTAATGAAACTTGTCTTTTGAAAAGCAATGCCAATGTATACTGGCAAAAACATTGTGTACATAATTAGTACACATTGTATAAGTACACACATGTACAAACAATAGTGCAGTTTGTATTAGTTGTGGGATCAGTAATTGTAATAACCCTTTGCTTACGCGAACCGGGTGGGCTATGTACGAAGTAATGCTGTTATCCGATCCGGGAACGATCCGATTTCCCGGCGATAATCGCTTCTGAGCCGGATCCGAGACGGATCCGAGAAATAAATTTTCTCGGTAGAAAATATCGGAAGATTTTGCCGACCCATTTTCTCCAGTAATTATTGAAAATGTGTATGTTTGACAGTCCATTAAGTAGTGTAATTTAAATAAAGAATGGGGGAATCAATATTGTTTACTTTATGAGTGGTTATTTTGGAGAAATTCTTGGTTCATGAATTCGTTTCGCAGTCGAAAATTGAACAGGATGCGCAAAATTGCTAGTCATTTGAACGATATTGCCGACGGAAATGCACACAAAGTTAGGCCGACACTCTCGGGGAGACTTCAGATGTATATCTGTATGATCGAGCTGATCAGCCAGTGCATTCTAAAAGTGGCTCAAAATATGTATTTTGGTTATTTGCACCATGTTTAAATGTTTTGATATTCTACTTACATGATTGCATGGCGTTTAAAAGCTGAACAGAAAAAAACTGAGCCCCAAAGCAATGCAAACAACTACTAAAAAAATCGGTAAATAACAACTACATGTATAATACATAACAGATCGCGGATGAATCCGGCGTATGAAACAAAGACCCGTACACGAGCGAATATGCGTGAAACATGCCAGCAGTGCAGCGGCCCGAAAACTTGCTGCTACCGGTACCGTAACTACTTCAACCTTCCCTCACGAACGTGCTTTGGAAATTTATCGATATATTCAGCCCAGTTTTTCATTGTTTTGGGGGTATTTTTAAAAATCTGTTCAGCTTTCAAATGCCATGTTATCATGTAAGTAGACTACCAAAATTGTGTTGATCACAAAAAGGCTAATTTATAGCCACTTTTTGAAGGCTCTCACCAAGAAGATCGTACATATTTTCATGTGATGTTTCCCCGTGACTGGCCGGCTGAGTTCTGTGAATGTGTGGCGCGATGCTGAACAAACGATCGATTTCTAGGCCCAATTCACTTCGGAAAAAATACTTTTCTTGCGAAACTTAGTTAATTCTGAATAGTCTGTAACTGTTTTTCTGTAAAGGTTGATATGTGCATGCCTCAAAGCGTCAACATTGTTAATATTATTGGCATATAAAACAAGAAAGATAAGTCTACAACGCTGCATTTTTTTCAGAGCAAATTGCAATATTATTTTTTTCCGAGATCCGATCCGATCCGAGATCGATCCGGGATTTTTTCTTTACCTAACAGCATTAGTACGAAGGCCTTGGTGATTTCATAATATCAAAATATAGTTTGGGTTATAAATAATATTTTAGATATCTAATCTGTTTTTGTTTTCATTGGAACAAATTTATCTTTAAAATTGTTATCTAGCTAGCCTTGCATATTTAAGTTTTCAATGTTACCACACACACACACACACAGGCCCCTATTAAAAAAACATGCAGTTTGTGTGAAATCAGTTATAGGAAGGATATTTACCATATCCTGCCGGCTAATTTGGTTTCCATTTCGCTGATAAATATTTGGACATGATACTTTCACACCTAATAGCATTTATCGTAAATCATGCAACACACTTGACAGTTTTAACCCATTCATGCTAGACTTATTTTGCTATAACATGTATTCTCCATAGACCCAAGCAGAGTATTTTCAGGACCAGCACTGAAGAGGTTAATTATACACAAAATATAACACAAAGAGAGACACACCTAAAATGTCTTCTGCAAAAAACTATGGTGAATTAATTATTATTCTAATTATGGGGTTATACCGTGATGAAAGTATATTACTGACTTAAAATTATTGAAAATATAGTGGAAATGTAGGCCTACAAGGTACTCTAATGCCACACACTTCCAAAGTTGAATACAGTTCCCTAACTCCTAACACAAATAGAGACTGTCTTCTGCAAAAAACCATGGTGAATGTCACGGTTGGAATTAATGATTATTATAATTATGTGGTTTATATACCATAATGAAAGTATATTACTGGCTTTAAATTATTGAAAATATAGAGGAAATGTACAAAGTACTCTCTAATGCCACACACTTCTTAACTTGAATACAGTTCCCTTTAAATTCCCCAACACAAATAGAGACACACTTAAAATGTTTTCTGCTATAACTTTGGTGAATGAAAGTTGGAATCAATGATTATGTGGCAATACTGTAATGAAAGTATATTACTGACTTAAAATTATTTAAAATATAGAGGAAATGTTGATATGCTTTTTTCCATTTACAATAACTGTTCAGTGAATGGAGAAGAAATACAAATAAAAAATAGCAAATGTTCAGTACAAATCTAAGCACAAATACAATTTACTCTCTTTCACATAGCTATTGCCAGCGACTTTTCACCACTTCTCGCCCACTTATTTGTATACAAGGTCATTGTACGAGTACATCCTGGTTAGAAACTGATATCAATGAACAAATTCACTTCTTTAATAATAATAATAAATGATTAATTCAAACATATAAGGAAACTGACCAGAAATATATAATATGAATTATGTGGCAATATTGTATAATATAAATGAAAGTATATTACTGACTTAAAATTATTTAAAATATAGAGGAAATGTTGATATGCTTTTTTTCATTTACAATAAATGTTCAGTGAATGGAGAAGAAATTAAAAAAAAAAAAAAGCAAATGTTCAGTACAAATCTAAGCACAAATACAATTTACTCTCTTTCACATACATTGTAGCTATTGCCAGCGACTTTTCACCACTTCTCGCCCACTTATTTGTATACAAGGTCATTGTACGAGTACATCCTGGTTAGAAACTGATATCAATGAACAAATTCACTTCTTTAATAATAATAATAAATGATTAATTCAAACATATGAGGAAACTGACCAGAAATACATAATATGAATGAAAAAAAATTCTTTGCTCTTTGTCATTCAATAATAAATAATAACGGTTATTAAATATGGTTATACTGCAATACATTGTTATACTACCATCGCATCGAGTGTGACAATTCATGAAAATAATAAAGCAAATGTTTCTGAAAAAAAATTATAACAGATTCACCTTGATACTGACGCCAACTATTAAGCTGTTCTCTAATAGATTTTTAAATCCGTATATATACAGGGCATACCAGGTTCCCGTATGCAATGGGTTGGAGTGAGGAATTATAGATACATTGTCAATTAGTTGTCTAGTATATTTTGGGCACATGAAGATATTTCTTTATAACCCCTTGACTACGGGAACCGGGTGGGTTGTGTACAAAGTCTATGGGATATCAGAAACTCAAAGGGAACGGGTTAAACAATGTAATATTAAATACAGGACTGAAAACGTATCAACATTTCTTAGTACAAGTCTAATGGAGTGAATGAATGGACTCCCTTAAAGGGTACCACCACCCAAAAATAATCTTCTTATTATAGAAAAGGTACCATCTTTAGTATTCCATTCCTTCAACAAGTTCACAAAAATATGTTTTCAGAAAAGAAAAAAAATAATTGGAAAACGCATCACCATTCTCAACCATGCGTTCATGCGGTCTGAATTGCGTAGACTATATGCGTGCAGAGCCAGAGCGCACTGTGCAGAGCGAATGAATCATCTGGGAATCTATTGACTTGGCCCGTATGGAACCAGGAAATAGCAGTGGTTCCGTAAGTGGTGGAAATTAAATGCTTTGTTTATGAATTACACAACCCTTTGCAAAATGTTGGGTATCTATTTGATATCACAAAACGGTACCAAATCATATAATAATTTGTTGTCCTTTGCCTGGTGGTCCCCTTTAATTATTCATTACATGACTATTATGCGAGCCACAAGCGTTTAGCCGGCATAGTTCATGAATGTTATAATGGACGTGTGTGCAGTCCCAAATATTAATTTCTTCCGCTGTCATTATACGCTCATCACATATTTATGTCAGTGTATTATTTGCTCTTTGACTCCCTATCGTTGTTTTTTTCCGCTAAATACAGACAATTACATATTTAAAACTAACAGTGGTTTCATTTTTTCTTTACCGTCTAAATCTAACAATCAACATTACTACATAAATTACTGATGTTGCTTGTGGTTGTATACGCTAGTTGTGATCGATCTCTCTCATGACATATGTACACAGTATGTTGACACAGTAGGCAATATAATACATGTGCAAATATATTAAAATTAAGCAGCGCAATTTTTGTTTAGCCTTTACTGTGCATACATTATGATAAACACAGAATATTCCTCATAAGACTTCCTTATTGCGTAAAGGTCATTATCTCCATAAGCCTTGGCCATTGGCCCATGCAATAACCGGTCATGTATATACATGCTATATTACACTCCAACGTGCAACATGTAACTGCAACTGTCCGTTAATCATCTTTGACTCCAAATCATAATTAAAAATGAGGTCATAATTAGTTGCCTCATTCAAGGCACTTGGACTTTGTAACGAATAAAGAGAAACGTAACTGCCTGACTGAAGTCCAATCTATCAAATCAAAAGTCAATTACACACCAATACAATTTCTCAAAAGAGGTTGTATTTGCTATATTTATGCAGAACAAATTCCTCAATCAAAAACTAAGATGCCAATAAAATGAAATAAATAAATGGATAAGCTTGGAACAAAGCCAAAGCCAGTCGTTACAGGAGGGTAAATCCCAACAGTGTGTATAGGAGTGGCTGAATAGCTGAAGCTGTATGAGACCAACCTTCGACCCAGTGGTAGATATACCACGTGAATTATAATGCAGCCATCTCTTCATTGAATATATTTCATAAACAACTTATTTCATGGCCTATTTCCACTGCAAAAGCCAAACAATCTTTTTTAGCATTTGACAATTGAGAATTCTGCTAGGATTGAAAGATCAGGGACCCAATTAACTCTCAAACCTTTTCTTTGTAACATAATTATTTTTGGCCTGAGAAAGATTCTGTTAGGATCGAAAGCTACAGGCTCCTTACATACTCATCATTATTGTGATTATAGTCTTTGAATATAAGAAACTGAAAATGCCAGATGCTGTAATCATTACTCATTCAAACTTAAACCAAAACTCAATCATGGTGATTTATACATACATCCCATTTTTTCTTCTTCAAATGAAACTGTTTTAGTTTCGTTTGATACGATGCAATATACAAAGACAAACAGTTCTTTTCTCCACTGACTACATTTTGAAGATCATTTTCAGTATATAATAACTGAACTCAGTCCTTGGCCCCATTGCAGAAAGAGATACAATCGATTGTAAAGTTGCAATTAATTGTAAGTCAGATCATGTGACTAGATGTGCAAATCTAATTGGCTCAAATGTGCATATTTTCTGACTTGCAAGTAATGGCAACTTTACAATCGATTGCAACTCTTTCTGCAACAGGGACCGGGACTGTTATATAATCTAGATGGAAACATATATAGTAATCCATTCATGCCTGAGATAGTCCCAATTATACTCTGGCTGTGGTCTATGAAAAGTGTACACTATACACAAATTCAAACTATCTTGAATGGGTTAATAAAATGAATCATCTACAAATATAATGTTTTTACTACTTTTATCAGGACGCTTGATTCGGCCTATGAAGCCGACAAGAGATATATGCTGGTATACACATAATTATATTCCCAATCTATATTTTTGTTTAAAGAAGGATGTAACATGCTCAATGAACTCACAATTTTTTTCAGAACGGGTCATTATTTGCTTTCCTTGAAATTTATGTTCTATAACATGCCCTGTTATTTACACATTTTAACTGCGAGACACACTGCGCATTTATGAATGCAATTATGAGACATACTCACACTCTACACTATCACAGACGCAGACAGTCAAAGTCGCTGACATACAATATATTACGCGTAAATATTTAGATAGTAAATTAACATATTTACTATTAGAAAATGACTTCCATAATACTGTACAATAGTATATTGTATTCCTAGTACAGACGTATAAATGTGTTTGATTTCTTTTATTTTAATCAAGTTTAAAGGCAGACACTTTGTTTTATAACCCATTGAAAGTTGAAACTATTTGATTTTTTATCAACACACATTATCTTTATACAGACACCAGCCTGATTACTTTTCATGACCAGTTTTTAATGGCAAATTAACCCTTTGACTATGGGAACCTGGTGGGCTATGTACAACGTCTATGGGGATTTCAGAATCTCAAAAGGATTTGGTTAAATTTATGGGCAGTTAAGTTATAAGATTTCATGACTGAAATTGAAGAGCTTTTTAAAACCACTTACCATTTTCCTGATGGTCTTCAAATTATCAAACAATGCACAAGACTGACTGATTAAAGTGCTATCACGCGGTTTTATCCACACTTTAAATCACTTCAGACTTTTTACTGCTCGTTGCAAGAGGTGGTGTCCACTGGCGACATCGGGCCGAATTTCCCGGTCAGATTTTGACAGTTTCCCCGACGTGGTGCGCTTGATTATTCCCCTGCTGTTACGCTAACTGTGCCACTGATTGGATCCAAACACTGTACTGTCAACCATCACTAATCACAAGCAGTCGGGCGAGGTTTACGTAATTAAATACGGCTCATTCATAACGGTTGTATGGATTTACAAATTGTAGCTCATTTTCTAGTCACAGAATTAGTGAGGTAAATGAACGCAGCAGTACAAAACTAGTAGCTCATACATGAATTATATATGCTTATAGCAATAGCAGTACAGTACAGGCAGTAGACGATATATGGATTCACACACTAAACAAAACCCTTCCTCCTGAATCGAATATAACAGGTTCATTCATGTGTGCTGTCACAATATTGCACGAGTCACTCGCGTCATGAGTAGAGAGCCAAGCAAAGAATAGCCGGTCTGGTCTGGTAGTGCACTTGTTAGCGACTTGTGCAAACTAAGGGGGGCCTGCCGCCGATAATAAACACAAACGATCCCAACTGACACTGCGAGCAGCTATATGGGAGTATAGTAGTAGCAAGGCGGTGTGGGTTGCAAACTTGCAAGGCGAGCCATTTGTATGTTTACTCTTGGCGGCCAGCTGAAGCTTAATAACGAGCTGGTCACGACATCCACAAACCACCTGAAAGAGCTAGCTCGCTAGCTTGTATTGTAAACAGTACAGGATCATATGTATGTACATGACGGGGAGGGATATACCAGCAGAACACGTGCTAAGTCCGCAAATGTCGTGGCAATGATAGAATTACTGGCTGTTTGTTGACGGAACTTTTGCCCAGCACATGTACTGTATGTATTTATCACAGCAATCGCCAATCGCACACACCCTCTTTTAGTGTCTCCCCCTCTCTCTCCCCCTTTGTGTTTTCTCTTATGTTATATTCTCTCTCTCTATTTGTCTTTCTAGATTTATATATGTTTTACTCCCAATCTCTTTCCTTCTCTCTCTCCAGATCTCTCCATTTTCTCTCTATCTCTCTATTTGCCTTTATATCGAACAATAATTCTATATCAATCTATATCAATCTGTATATATACAGTATCTATCTATCTATCTATCTATCTATCTATCTATCTATCTATCTATCTATCTATCTATCTATCTATCTATCTATCTATCTATCTATCTATCTATCTATCTATCTATCTATCTATCTATCTATCTATCTATCTATCTATCTATCTATCTATCTATATCTCTCTCCATATATCCCCATGTATATCCCTCTACCTAACTATATAGATATCTCTCTTCATCGGTTCCCTCCTAAGCTCCGTCTCCCCCTCTCTCCTTCTATTTCCCCATCTCTCTCTCTCTCTCCCTCTCTATCTCTCGTTCATGGCTGAAAATGGGAGTGTCCGTGGGCAGGAGGAAACATTTGATTATAGGGGGTGAAAACTATCACTTGCACTTTTCTACCCCTGAGGGACAAATCGAGCACACAATTTGATTTGATACTGCCCTCTGCATTCTAAGATAGTGGAACACGTTTACGTAGCATTATAGTTTCCTGATCACGTTTCTGTACTATCTGACATAGGCATGAGGAGTCAAACTGGCTTTATATAGTGACCACCTGTATACAATAATCACCTGCCCGTAAAGACATTTTTATTTATGGCATAGCATGTATGAGCTCTATAGGAATTAAAATACCAAATCTATGATACACTATTGGGTACTTGGCAACATTGTCAGCCAACAAATTGCAAAACTATACATTTGGAGGTGAAATATCATATCAGAAGGTATACTTACATTTGTCTAATGAACTTAACATTTTTTTTTTATAAATATGATTTTATAATTGTATACTTGTGTCACATGTAACTACACTCCTCAGTCCATATTTTCTTTTCAAGTTCTTTGTTTTTTTAATTTTATGCTCATACCTTTTAACCTAACCCAAACTTTCCAATCTGTTAGTCATGAATCGCCCATTCAAGTAATGCCTTTGCATTATATGACAACAAAGTAAATGTGTACCTTTAACTGTTTCCTGTGCAGAACGCACAAAACAAAACACTAAGAGCGAAACCCAATCATTGCAGTGACAAATTTGATCCACTCAATGAGTCATGTGACACGCACATACTAGGACAATATATATATCATGACACCTTTAACCCGACAATAACATTCATGGAAAAAGTTCCCGCCCGCCCACTTTACCCAAATATGGTGCGACCGCACTTCAGGCTCTTTCGTAGTTGTTGCTTGCAACGTAAATATGCCACATCCTACAACCTGTTACATTGACCGTCGAACTCAGAAATATAACCATAACCATTAATTATCACATCCCCATGCTAAGCTATGACAGTCAAACCTGCTGTAGCAGCCACCTGTATATAGAGACCACCTGTCTATAAAGCCCACAAAGCTCGACTCCCAAGGAAATGGTTTCCACGCACACAAACTTTTCTTTCACGACATCTTTAATGACCTAGACAAAACATTGTCTATGAGTTTCTTTTATACACAATTGTGATATATGAGAGTCAATATAGGGCCTACATTTTTGATCCTAGCAGAATCTTCTTCAGAGGCTTAATGACGAGGATACATAAAGAACATAATAAGATATAGACATAATACAAATAATGTATGTGTCTGGGGGTTGTATAATTCTATGCTTTTGGTTTCATGATCAAAGGCTATTACTCATTTTTTCAGGCGTAAACGAAGACACTTTGTAATTATAATGAGAAATCAGACAACGCGTACATTTGTATTTGATATCAATAAATCACCTTCTATAGAATATACCTCAATAGAAACCATTTTTAATGATAACCACTAAATTGGAGACTCATTATTCACAACACCCTGTATTTGACCGCAATCATAAATCACTTGAAATTGATTATATAAAATGAAGTCAATGCCAGATGAAAAAGAGAAAGAGAATAGAAACACATTTCTATAAAAATTTTTTTTTATAGAAGTCAAGGGGTAATTTTAAAGCAGAACATTCTTTTATTCGAAGCCAGGGGGCCTTTACTAACCCCTCCACAGTAGACAGGTCTCAAATAGCTACATCTTTTTCAGGTTAAAGTGAAATTCAAATTATATTTGATAGTTTTTATCGCCGATATTAGGATTTGGAAAAAACAAATAGTTTATCAAGGATGTTTTTTTATGAAATCAAACTATTTATTTAAAACTACCATTCATTCAATGCAACATAGATTTCTCTGGCTAGAGGACAGGGAAAATGTGTATAAAATACCAATGTTGAATTGGTCTCCGATGGGTTAATGTATCCCCACTTGGCACATCGTCAAGTACTTAGCACTATATTGGATTGTGACTGTAATCCTCAAATCTCTGTCTATAGGACCTGTACAATTTGATTGAGCGTAAAGCTTGTAAAATGACATTAATCCGCACACCTGCGTCACTTCATGGCTATATTGCAGCAAAACATAACACCCGGCCAACAATAATCTCTTACCAACATTTCATAACAAACCTTGACCTAAGTTTAATTGTGATTTCTTTCTTTAGTTAATTTGATCAGACATATATATGCATTATATAATTTTCAAACAACAAATAAACCATATGATACTTTTTTTAATTTTAAATGTTTTGATTTTCTCTCTCATATGGTTATAAATTATATAACACAGCTGTTTTTACAAATTTTCATAGAGCTAGTCAAATTGCTTGCTAACATTTCAAAATAATCCTTGCAAATGCAAAACATGTATATTTATTAAACTGGGTATTTACAGAATATGCATATAGTTGAGTTTCAGAGAAATGGAATCAACAATGAAAATGTGGAAAATGCCAGAAAGCTTGCTAGATAGAAAAATTATATGCTATAACTTACCAAATTCTTATCAAGCAAATTGCTTTTATCTGAAGTTCAAACAACAAGGTCCACCACTTGAAAGAGCACTTGAATTGCTTTGGTCAGGTGGGGTCAAACTTTGAAATTAAAATAAATTCCAGATGCAAAAGTCATAATAACTCCACGTTCAAATAAACCAATATTGCAATGATACTGTACATGTGTACTAGTTATAAAGCCAAATAACCCTTGAATCCCTCAGTGGTCAGTTAGCTAGGGTCAAACTTTGAAAATAAAATAAATTCCAAACTCAATAGTCATAACTCCATACTCCAATTTACCATCCCAGCGTGCTTATGTAGAGAAATAACTATAATGGTAAGAAACCTAACTGAACACACGAGACATCAATCAATGATATGAGTATACTGCCACAGAACAGAACCAATCTTTGTAGTCTAAATACTAACTAGTCAAAGACTAACAGAGGAAGACTCGCAAAGGAGTGCCTCTCTTCAGTCTGTTCTTCAGAAGCTTTTGTATTTTCTTTTACGATATACATGTAGGTTTCCTCTTTTATCAGTCATTCAACAATAAAGTTTTCCCCTTTCTTGTCACTCTTTGAAAAAGTGTGTAAATAGCACTGAGCACTATACTCTCAACTTCTTGTTTAGACATATCCCTTGAATTAACTCATCACACGCTGGGTTCATCTAAGACCAATGGGATTGCATGCATTGTGTGGTGCGAATATACCTCACCAGCACTGTAGGATTTAAATGACAATACAGCACGCTAAACAGGGAAGCCTCTTATATTATGAGGACACACCAATCAATAACACATGACTAAAGAAGAGTATAGAACACAGAGAAAGGAAGGTTGGGTCACAAAAAAAACAACTTGTTTTTATTTTGTGCGGCGGACCGTGAAAGGGCTTCATTTGTTTGGGGCCAACTCCCATTGGATGGCCAAGAAAAGAATTAGTCAAAATCCTTCAAAGACAGAACTTTGCACAAAATAAATGTATACCCCCTCAGTGGCATAGCTAAGAATAAGGGGGGGGATTAGGGGGGGGCATTGCCTCCTACTTCTACAGAAATAAAAAAACAGGAAATGTAAAAGACCTATTTCATTTCTGGTACAGGTAGCCCCCTCATAACAAAAATCTCTCACCCTCCTCATCCCGCCCCCCTCTCTTTATCCCCTCCCCTTCCACCCTACCCCCCTCCCTCCATTTCCATCCTTGGTGATCTGGGCCCGTTGCAGAAAAAGATGCAATCGATTGCAAAGTTGCACTTAATTGCAAGTCAGAAAATGTACGCATTTGAACCAATCAGATGTGCGCATTTGGTCACATGATCGGACTTACAATTAATTGCAACTTTACAATCAATTGCATCTCTTTCTGCAACGGGGCCCAGGTCTAGTGGTCAGAGCTCTGCCCTTTGCATGGCCTGGGTTCGAACCATGCAGGGCTGCGTCTCTCGGATGGTGACGATAAAGGGCGGCCCCAGACATAAATCATCAAAATAGATTGAAGGCATCTGTAAGAGCCAAATAATATATATACCAATAAAACCCCCCCCCCCCCTCCCCTTCCCCATCTGCATTGAACCTTACTATGCCACAAGACTAAAATAACAAGTTTTTTCCATTCAGAATCTAGATGTTTGCCTATTGTTGCTAATAATGGGTTTTAATCCCCTTCAATTTTTTCATGGAGATTAGTTAAATCTGCCTTGAAATTTTGCATGAAGAACTGCTTGACTTTTAAACTTGTAAAGAATGAGTTAAATATAGAATATTGACAAACGTTGATTTGTTTCCTGACTAAATTTTGCTCAGCAACGTCCCGTGACCACGCTGTGCTACGGAATACATTTTAAAATGTAATATGCATAAAGTTTTACGAGGTGTGACCAAACTCCAACCTATTGTGCGATATTTTTTCTGTTATACATTTTCATGTGTTCCTATGTTTTGCTAAACATGCAAAAAGATATGGAGTTTGTATGAGCATACGAGCATACGGGCTCAACGTATAAAGTAATACTAGTAATTGTATATCGTGCAGTGCAATGGGTTAAAAGCAAATATATGGCTATGACTATTCTGCAATGGACATTTTTTTGTTTGTTTGGGGGGGGGGGGTATTTTATAATGGTGGTGATTTAAGGCCATTTTTAATCCACCGTTAGCAAAAGCCAACTAATTGTGTGTAGTATGTGGTTTGATTTAACCTCTTCCCTTCAAGATTCTGAAATCCCCATAGACTTTGAAAATAGCCTACCAGATTCCCATAGGCGATGGGTTAATGCAGTCATATTTTTTCTGTCCCTTGCTTACTTAATTCATACTAATTCCTATTAGAGGGAATCTCAGCCTTTTATAATTATGCTGTAATTAAATTAAAACTACTCCAGGCCGAGGCAATTCAATGAGCCTTACCAAGTGACCAAATCATAGCCTAGCTTCCAGGTTCATTAATAATGTGTGTCTAATCGCCTTGTGCTTAATTTCTATATTAACTCTTGTATGAATTCTGACTATAAACAAGTTGTAAAAAAAAAAAGAAAGCATGTGAAAAGACTACCATAATAAAAGATTATAATTTTTAAAGTCATTGGCAAAGATATTAAAAATGATTGCCACAACATAAACAACAACAAAATTCAACATTGGTCATGATAGAATTTTCTTCCAACCTAAAAAGAGCTATAATAATGTTACTACAAAATAAAGACTATTTTGCATGTAAAAGAAAATTATATCTGTACTGCAGGATAATATTTCAACGTGCATCAGTCTTGCAGTAAGCCTACTCAGAACCACAATATGCTGCATCTCTCTTTATATTAGGGCATGTCATTGTGCATGATAGGTCTAGTGTATGATCCATCAGAATTCTATTGCTTTATTAAACCCACTGGATATAATTTCATTTTGATACACATCTGTCTAACAATAGTCTAGCAAGATGCATCACAGGCCCAGTCCTGGATAGGTTAATATTTCCTCCGTATATTTTATCAAGGTATTCAGTAAAAGCAGACCTGGGAATTCACAAACCTCCCTCCTTTAATGTCAGCTATGGCAAATCAATGAGCAAAAACAATTTGAATCTTATTCAGATAGCTCTGATAACAATTCACTGGATCTGGAGTGTACCATGTATATAAAATGAGGGATCAATATTATGATCTACTCACAACTGCATATTGCATATATAATAGAAGGACTAATCATTCATAAATGTTTTCCTGTTTAACCAGTTCATGACAATTTGATTTTGTTATATTTATAACATACATTCTTCAGAGACCACAGCCTGTGTATTTTCGAGATGAGTCTTGAATGTTGTAACAAAATTCAAGATAAATATAAATAACTACAAATAGCATAAAGAACATACAAAACTGTCACACAGATTTGTTCATAATAATTGTTAGAAACAGGCTGAAACATACACCCATCAGCAGAAAATTCCCTTTAATAATAGTCTACACTTTCGAAGGCTAATGAACCCATGTTTATTGAAATACTAGAACATCATTTTAAAAGTTGAAGTATCAGTTCTCCTCAGCTGTAGCGTAGACATCGTCTCATTACTTGTTTACAAATTTGCGGAGCCCACAACAACAACAAAATAGCCGGATAGAAGTTGATCTTTGACAATAGACCAGTGGGGTTCTCGGTGGGAATCTTCCGGCTCAACGTTTTCAATTATTTATTTCCGCTATTTCATCTAGTTATTTACTCCTGGCTTTCCATTTCATCCCTTAAAGTTATACTGGGTTTTTTATCAACCACTTTATTATTTTGACTTCTTTTGATGTTGTGAAGTCTTGCTGATTCTTTAGATCGCTGTATAAAATCCTTCCAAAATTGGCTGTGTGTTTATTTTGGGACCCTAGTTTGTACTCATTTTGTACTAGAGTTATTGACGTCAGTTCATGCATGTATCTTTTCCTATCATTTGTCTTGTATGCCGTAAATAAACATCCCCTCTTGGGAATTTTTGAACAAATGATCACGTTATTAAACTACGGTAATTAGATACAAGCATGGTATGATCTAATAGTCGGTCTAGTCCATAATGGTTTAAACCTCTGAGTGTTATTGTCTACTCAATCAAGTCAAAATTTGTTGAATTGTAGAGGCATTTGACTTCTTACCAAGCTTCTATTTCAATTCATTTGGGAAACTGACCAGAAATGTAAAATATGAATGAAAAATGATGAAGAAAATTGGGCTTTCATTTGTTAGATATGAATGGGGAATCAAGTTTATAGATATGGGGAATCAAGTTTATAGATATGGGGAATTAAGTTTATAGATATGGGGAAAGTTTAAACATTTGTATACATTTTGTCTAAATAACTGGATAAATTGGGTTTTTTGCAATTTAATTTGGCACTCTGACTCTCAGAGGGTTAAAATATGGGCAATGTTTAGAGGTAGTATTGAATCTCTCGAGGATTGGAAGGATGTTTTGTCAGTGCCAAGTAATACAGATGCAATCTTCTAGAGGATATCCTGCATTGTACCAAAATAAACCGGCTTTGACGCGATGCCCATGTCTAATTAAATACATACAGATTAATATCTTAGATAATTATTTTCATGTTTTTTGTTTACTACTACTGCAGGCATTTTGCTTTGTTCAAGTACGCAATTACAAGATATTTACTGAAAAACGATACGTTCAATAGATTTAATAATCAGTATTCGGTCGATTTATTGATTTCAAAGTGAGCAAAGTAGGGATTATTTCACTAGCTTCAATCTCTTGATTCATTGGATGGGTATCAAGACCATTCTCTCTCTTTTTTAATATTCATTTACCATTGATTTCAGCCATAAATGTACAAGTTAGTCTTACTCAATCATATTAGGCGCTATATAAATTGGGTATATTATCAATATATGTATTACTCCTCAATGGATTGATGATATGTGTTCAAAAGGTGATTGTTGAAACCTTCAAGTTAATTTAATAACATAACGATATAACTCTAATCAGCTATTTCTTTTTGTGTGGGTTGTAAGGGTTCCACAACATTGTTGACCTTTAATTATAATATTCATTGGAACAAACGGGAATATCTTTATATTAATCATCCAGAAATTAATATAAAATGTAAAGCATAGTTCAGATAAAGTTGGCAAATAATGCACATGGCTTAGTGTGTTCCCTGTGTGCTATCCCATCCCTTTGCCAACCAGAATATGCTTAACCATTTGTTCTTCTCGATAGGAACTTTCACTTGCTGTTACTGATAAGTGCAGAATATCCTCTTGAGTATCACTAAAAATAGAAATAATCATTGTTTTAAAACCACTATCCACTGTTTTGACAGACCACTGGAGGCTGCCATGTTTTCCATCGGTACAGCATGGAACGTCATCTGAGCGCATCTGAGCACATCTGAGCGCGCTCCAATAACAATGAGTTATATAACCCCGGTTGTTGAATATGCTGCTATGTCAGTAGTTATGAAACCCGCTTTTATTAGTGCTAGGTCAGATGTCGTTTCATATGGTACAGTTGGAAAAATGGCAGCCTCAAGTGTTAAGTCAAAACATATAATATAGGTTTCAAAAGCATTGATTATTTGTATTATTAGTGATACCCAAGAGGAAATATAAGACTAGAAGTGACAGGAATTCTGCACTTATCAGTAATAGTAGGCGAAAATACCAGCATTTGGCTCACCTTTAAGGAGGATGTAGGTTAGAAGGCAATGCCCCAAAAATTAATTTTCTCCTATCTGTATTTCCCCGTAAAATATCGCTGAAAGGTCTCACCATCCCCCAACACATTCTAAACATAGCAACGCAGAGGGGTGAGAAAAGCAATTCACTTCACACCTAAAAACATGTTAAATAACCCCCATCGTCCATTATTCATGGGCTCTTTATTGGTTACTTTAGGGTGTCAGTGGCGTATTAGGAGTCGACCCATAAGGGGGATCAAACCGAAAAGGGGTAAGCTGTGAGCTAAGCAATTCCCATCACACCTATAAACATGTTAGATACCCCATCATCCAATATTCATGGGCTCTTAACCCCTTGCCTATGGGAACCAGGTGGGCTATGTACAAAGTCTATGCAGATTTTAGAATCTCGAAGGGAACGGGTTCATTGGTTACTAGGGTGTCAGTGGCGTATCAAGGGTCAATCCATATTGCGGGGGTGGGGTGGGGTGGGGGGGGGGGGGGGGATTCAATACGGGTACGGAAAGGCAGAGGGGCAAGAACAAAAATTCCCTTCACACCTTTCACATGTTAAATACCCAATCGCATAGCTGCCAACATTTGGAATTTTAAATTAGTAACATTTTAAGCAAAACTGAATATCATGTGCGCGAAGCACACATCACGAGCGCGAAGTCCCTTTAGCCGTGGTCCAGGGCTCGCTTTAGGGCTCTGGAGCGTGAAGCGCGGAGTCCATTGCGGCCGGCGTCCATGACCCTATTTTTCATCATTTTTGCACAATTACTAGGTATGATTTGGTCAGATTTACATTTAAACGTTGTCTCTATACGTTTAAAAACGTGAAAACGAAAAAAAAAAAAAAAAAAAAAATCTTTTTTTTGTTGTTTTTTCTTTTTTTTTCTTCAAAATTCGTAATTATAGAAGGAGTATTCGTAATTTCGTAAAGAGGGTGGGAAATTCGTAACAATTACGAATTTTTCGTAACAGTTGGCAGCTATGCAATCGTGGGTTCTTTATTGGATGGGGTGTCATTGGCGTATTAGGGGTCGACCCAAAATGGGGAAGGGGAGAATTAACCTAAAAAACTAGCGCTTATTTCTATGGAGAATACTTGCTATATACCAAAATCAATCGGTCCCGAGCGGGTTAAGAATCTGAGCACAAAAAAATATCTTCACATACATGTTGTAAAACAGGGAATAATAATAACTACAGGGACAGGGAGGGGGATAATTATTACAAAAGGGAGGGATAGTGCCCCCTGCCCCCCCCCCCCCCTCCCCCAATCCCCTTTCATATATGCCACCATGGGGTGCTGAGCACCTGGCTCCCACCTGCACCAGCAGCAATTTGTAGCCCACTTTATTTTGAAGGATATTGCACTATTCTTTCCAGCACGTAAAATTAATGAATCTTGGCATGATCCTTAGTTAGTTAATCATTGATTACATGAATTAAGTGAGTTCTTCATGTTGAGAATGCATGACTGTTACATAGAATATGTGAGTGTTGTACTCTTTTAACCCATTCAGGTGGTTTGATTTTGGTATTGCACACTTTCTCCATATACAGCAGCCCATGTACAGTATGTGAGGGGACTGCTCTTGAATGAATGGGTTAAGGATGCCCCCTAAATAGTGCACAGTTATCTAATGAAGATGTTAAGCAAACTAATTCACAATCTATTACATTTGATTCATATAACCCACTTCTCTTCAAGATTATGAAATCCCTATAAACTTTTGTACATCACCCACCAGGACCCCGTAAGCAATGAGTTAAGATTGTTTCTGAAAAATTAATACTTATGATGGGGTCTATGGAGAATGCATGTTATACCAAAATCAACTCACCCTCTTCAAAGCGTTAACCCCTTGACTACGGGGACCAGGTGGGCTGTGTACAAAGACTATGATGAGGGGTTTCAGCAACTCAAAGGGAACCGGTTAACAAAGTGAGAGGTGCCGCACCCATACTGTGAACCTAAATGGGGGTACCGCCTACCCCCTGAGGGGTATGATCATTGGAGTCAGCCCTTGGGTCAGACATAGGTCAGGTGTATATCCGGGTGAGAAGGAGAAGAGCGGTGAGAAGGAGAAGAGCACAAAGCTAAGTCACTTTTGTACTAACCCAAACATTTCCTAAAACATAATCTGAAAATTCTGCATCACATAAAGAAGACTCCACCCTACAAGATGGCTCAACTCAATTGACCAACTTAAAGGGACTTAGTAACATTGTCCAAATCCTCAAAATCAAATTTTAATTCTAGGGGTTCCCTTTTACCTTGTTGTATTCGTATTAACAATAAAATCATGGGACAGGTTTCGGTTTTTCAAATTTCCCTTTCGTTACAAAGATATGTATGATTGAAGTATACAGATAAGAAAAACTCCGGGCAAGTTTTTCTTCCGTACAAAGTGAGTGCAGTGAGTTACTGAATATCACTTTGCATTTTCGCTCATTACTTGGCCATACAATGTCCATTTGACTTGAAATTTTCACACAATACCCTGTGGACATATCAGATAAGAACAATATACATTGCATCAACCATTCATCACTTTTTGCACATGTCAACAAAGTTACTAGATCCCTTTAACGTTACATCCTACTCTCACCCGATTTGAACTTGTTGCCTTAGCTCCGTACTCATTCTTAGTGACCTTAAAGGGACTTAGTAACATTGTCCAAATCCTCAAAATAAAATTTTAATTCTAGCGGTTCCCTTATACCTTGTTGTATTCGTATTAACAATAAAATCATGGGACAGGTTTCGGTTTTTCAAATTTCCCTTTCGTTACAAAGATATGTATGATTGAAGTATTCAGATATGAAAAACTCCGGGCGAGTTTTTCATCCGTGTACAAAGTGAGTGCAGTGAGTTACTGAATATCACTTTGCATTTTCACTCATTACTTGGCCATACAATGTCCATTTGACTTGAAATTTTCACACAATACCCTGTGGACATATCAGATAAGAACAATATACATTGCATCAACCATTCATCACTTTTTGCACATGTCAACAAAGTTACTAGATCCCTTTAACGTTACATCCTACTCTCACCCGATTTGAACTTGTTGCCTTAGCTCCGTACTCATTCTTAGTGACCTTAAAGGGACTTAGTAACATTGTCCAAATCCTCAAAATAAAATTTTAATTCTAGCGGTTCCCTTATACCTTGTTGTATTCGTATTAACAATAAAATCATGGGACAGGTTTCGGTTTTTCAAATTTCCCTTTCGTTACAAAGATATGTATGATTGAAGTATTCAGATATGAAAAACTCCGGGCGAGTTTTTCATCCGTGTACAAAGTGAGTGCAGTGAGTTACTGAATATCACTTTGCATTTTCACTCATTACTTGGCCATACAATGTCCATTTGACTTGAAATTTTCACACAATACCCTGTGGACATATCAGATAAGAACAATATACATTGCATCAACCATTCATCACTTTTTGCACATGTCAACAAAGTTACTAGATCCCTTTAACGTTACATCCTACTCTCACCCGATTTGAACTTGTTGCCTTAGCTCCGTACTCATTCTTAGTGACCTTAAAGGGACTTAGTAACATTGTCCAAATCCTCAAAATAAAATTTTAATTCTAGCGGTTCCCTTATACCTTGTTGTATTCGTATTAACAATAAAATCATGGGACAGGTTTCGGTTTTTCAAATTTCCCTTTCGTTAAAAAAGATATGTATGATTGAAGTATTCAGATATGAAAAACTCCGGGCGAGTTTTTCATCCGTGTACAAAGTGAGTGCAGTGAGTTACTGAATATCACTTTGCATTTTCACTCATTACTTGGCCATACAATGTCCATTTGACTTGAAATTTTCACACAATACCCTGTGCACATATGAGATAACAACAATATACATTGCATCAACCATTCATCACTTTTTGCACATGTCAACAAAGTTACTAGATCCCTTTAATACAAAGACATGATGCAAGAATGAGGTCATTTCCTAAAAATAGGGAATTACATCAGAAAAGGGTTAACATTCAGCCAAGTTTTTAGTTTGACCCGACCTGGTGTAATGCTGCTCTAAACCATTGCCTAACAAGATCTGACATACCATAGAGATCATAGCAGGGTGCATTTGTTCATGAAACATGGAGCACTAGCTTAGTGTCTATATTAGACGTCAGGGCCAGGTATTCAACAGATAGTATTCTTAGTTACCAACTAAGCTAAGCTTGATTTTGTGTTCATTACCTGCTAAGTTCAGCCTAGTTAGCAACTAAAAATACCACTCCAACCATAAGAAATATACTTAAGACTGATACTATTTAAAGCTAGCATGTTTTAAGAAATCAGTTCCCAACTAGATTTTGCAATCCCCAAATAATGAATGCAGGACCTACTAGGTTCCTGTCAGCAATGGACAAAAATACATATCGATAAAGAATGAGCTCATATTCTGTTTCATTTCTTTAAAAAGTAACACCTGACAAGGAAATATAGCCTACATATTACATCAATATTGCCTACAGTTTGCAAACAGCAATTTTCCTAAAGATAACATGATTTATGTGACACCCCACTGTTCATAAATCAAATGCAGTCGGGTAATATATGAAGATTTATTGAGACCACCTCTCTTGAAAGTTGGGAAATTTGAAATCTGGAACCAATTTGTCTTGCGCTCGATGATTGATCTTGAACTTGTATTCAATGAAAACGGTTATCAAATGAGTACCTTCATGTACACTTTTAACCCATTCCCTTTGAGATTATAAAATCTCCATAGACTTTGTACACAACCCACCCGCTTCCCGTAGTCAAGGGGTTAAAGGGATCTAGTAATTGTCAAAAGCCACACAATTTACTTAAAACTCTAGCAGTTCTCACATATTATGTAGATGTATTCTTATTACCAATAGAAGCATGGAATAGGTTTTTCACATTTCTCTTTTGTAATAAAGATATGTATGATAGAATTGTTTGGATTCAACAATCTCTACGGGAGAATTGAAACTGTGTACAAAGGCAGTGCAATGAGAAATAGCGAATAATACTTTGCATTTTTGCTCATTAATTGGTCATACCGTGGAATTTGTATACATCACTCAGTGGACATATCAGATCACAGAAACACAAGTTTTATCAACCCTTTGTCAGTTTTAATATGCACATGTCAACAAAGTTACTATATCCCTTTAACTTGTCCCCCCCCCCCCCCCACCCCCACACTTTTGAAATATATGTAAAAAATACGACAAATCATTTTAACACCTATCCACTATATTTCTAACCACTCTTTGGAGAGGGCACATCAATGGCATTTTCAAAAATACATCAACCAATATTGCTAGTCCTGTTTACAGGGGATTTATTGCAATAGACGATCTTAATAGAATTTTCTGAAGACTCCTAATACAATACATTTCAAATTGTGCCTAAGGGCAGCTATAAGCATATCACACCAGGGAAGCATGACGCATCTAGCCCATCCCGTTATTACGGTAAATCACTTCACATCTAAGGTTGGACCATTTCTGGTCAGGACTCAGGCTCGATATCAGTCAAAATTTTGTTGAGGAAAGGTCCAGAAACAGTCTAGCGATTGATTTTAACCGGTTCAGGATTTTCCAGAAAACACTCACTTCTATGGAGAAGCATGTAATATTAAAATCTAATAATCGTCAATAGGTTAACCTATTCACGACTTGTCACCAAAACAATCCTGGGCCAATATTCATAAGCCACACTAGCTTTAGTTTTATTCTCTGTCTATTTCAGATAATAGGGCAATTACAGTAGGGAACAGGGGATCCTTATAGTTATCAACTAGGGTGAAATTAGTAGATGTAATAAATGCTAGATAATCATAGTTGGTGACGGAGAAAATGTTTGTGTTGCTCTAATCCCAAATTATAAATAGACTTTGGTTTGTTTTGTATTAATATGGGTCCTGTTGGCTTGGATATTAGCTAACAGCCTCTTTATAGCAACATCTAGCCTCTAAATCTTGATAAATCTTGATTTGACTTGCCTAGTACGACTACATCATGGTAAAAAAAAATGTGTATTTCAAGCCCAGGCTGAAATAGTTTGAATTGAGAGCGTAGGTGTGAAAGGGTATTAAACTCATAATAAAATATATATTGGGTTGACATATCAGCAGGAGACTTGTTCTTCAAATTGGATTTCAGCACTTCTTTCACACTTCGCTTGACAGCGAACATAATGTGTTTGCATCGGCCATTTATCACACGTTTAGTGAAACGCTATAAACTCGCTGATAATAGTGCAGCTAAAAACAATTTATCCTATTGAAGAGGATTTGGTTTTGGTATAACATGCATTCTCCACAGCCGCATTTTTTTATAGCACTTTTCCAATTGTTGTAAATGCCCAAATATTGTAACTTGTAGTAGGTCAACAGCCAATCAGCATGGGGCATTGCAGCTGTTGCCATGGTACTGGTGGTACGTACAGTTACAATAATTGGACACTTAAAACAATTGCAAAAGTAAATTTATGAAACGGGGGTTTAACCAATTGAAGAGGATTTGGTTTTGGTACAACATGCATTCTCCCTAGACCTCAGCCAGAGTATTTTCGGGACCAGACCTGCATGAGTTAATGAGTTTGGAGTGTCTAACTGATGGCCACGTTGAGAAATAATGCAAGCACTTGTGGAAATCATATGGGCTTGAAAGGATATGAAAAGAAGTATTGTCACAGTGGATTAGACCGAAGTTGAACACTATCTTAGGCCATTTGTACATGTTTAGAAATCATAATCATGGGCTTGAATTATTATGAAAAGAAGTATTATCACAGTGGATTACACTAAAGCTGAAAACTATATTAGCCCATTTGTACATATGAGAAATCATAATCATATATGGGCTTGAATTGTTATGAAAAGAAGTATTGCCACAAAGGATTAGACCCTAGTTATAACAACCATATAAGGCCATTGTGAAGTTTAAGCCAATATTTCATGCCATATTTGGTTCGTTTGAGCCTCAAAACACAATGATTTGTCATATTTACTTGAGTGTAATTGCTCAATCTGGTTTGTTGTATTGACATTTTGCTTCAACATACATGTGCAACACAGTGGCCTTTTCTACAATTGTAAATAAGACTCAATAAATCGATTTGTGCAACCAAAAATCAATAAAAAAGGAGACAAAAGTTAAGATTGAATGAGCTTTACATTTAGAAAAAAATATTACCCCTATCTATTCTAGTAATATGTTATAATAAGATGGCTACTCTGATTGAAAAGAATATAATTTACATTAAAACTTTGCCTATCATAAACAAATGTATATACATGCGAATATATCCTAACAAAATTGTAAAAAAAAACATATATGATAGTTTAACCAATTAGTGGCCAAACTCATTGCCTAGTTCTAAACGATTATAAAGAAACTCGAGCCAATCATCAGTGAACCTCGCCCACTTAAGTTAAGGGTAATTAGCGCTGGTCAATTGCCAAACTTGACCACAAGAAAACTTTCCCCAATGGTCACTGACATGTATTGTCCATCAACAATGGTGAAATAGCTCTATGTCATTCCTGGTCAGAGGCGTAGCGTGGTCAGAATGATTGGGGGCACTCCCCATTATTGGGTGGGGGGGGGGGGCACTCAAAGTAGTAGGTAGAGGGCACTCCTTATGTATTTCTTTATTTTATTTCAAAGATTTTGCCCTTATGTTTTGATTGTTTTTTTTTCTTCATAATGATTGGGGGAGGGGGGGGGGGGCACTCCTTGTGCATTTCTTAATTTGTTTACAGAGTTTAATTGCCCTTATTTTGTTAACCCCTTGACTACGGGAACCGAGTGGGTCATGTACAAAGTCTATGTAGATTTCAGAGACTCGTAGGGAACGGGTTAAAATTGTTTTTGTCAGTTATTGGGGGAGCACGTTCTCCCCTTTGGCTCCTAACAAAGATACGTCACTGACCCTCATTACAGCAGCTGGGACTGATCAGGCTCAATTCCACTGTCAACACGCTGACTAAAGTTCCCCCTTAGCTCTCTGGACGGACGTAATATTCGTCCTTTAATACATCCTGACATGGATTAACAAGCGACAAGAGCGAGAGAGATGGGTTTCGCCCATTCAGAATTTACTAGGGCTAGGTGAATGAAAGGAACATTCGTGGACGAAAGTTTGTGTAAGCTGGGCCCTTTAAATCTACCGTAAAATAATGTTGACATTGTCTTCCGTTTCAAAGTCTTAGTGTTTTGAGAGTTAATGAATTTTGACTATTTATCATGCATTTTCCTTGAACCATGAGCAATGATTTGTGAGGGATTTATTTTAAAGGGGAGATTGATAAATTGTGTCATCCTCCAGTTCAAAAGAAATTTTGAACATATTATTAGCAAATAGTTATATTAACAATTTTGAAGTATGAAGACAAAAACACTGAGTTCAATTATTGGGAATGTATATGTTAGTACATAATTAATTCATTATAATCAGGAACAGGAACATTTACAAATTTGATCGGTCATTGACGTTGCCCCGGTCTATTACGACTGACAACATCTGTCCCTCTGGATCTCATTGCAGAGTCAAGATCTAATCACTTCCCCCTGTTCCCAATTAGTCTCGATCATGAGGTCCTATAGGTATCAAAGATGGCCTATCTACTTAATCCAAGTACATGTATTTGTTAGTCAGCTCCCAAGTTGGACTAACCCGTTCGCTTCTAGATTTTGAAACCCTCATAGACGTTGCGCATAGCCCACCAGGTTCTTGTAGGCAAGGGGTTAAGTCAGCCTACCAACCTACATGTACACATAATACTCAACCTGTTACTTCCCAGTTATAGCAATTCTTAGAGATTTAACACATGTCACAGTAGGTTTTAGTAGTAGATTCCACAGTCGACGGGGTAACCCATTTTTTTCCTAAAAACAATGTAGTCATGCAACTTCTGAAGTTTGACCTCAAAGAAGAGACCCTAGTTTTGAAAACAAATGCTTGACTTGTAGTCATTTCATATTCAAGTAAATTCATACAGTGTAATAACTGTTTGGCCCATTTTATTGGTAAGTGGTACATTGAAGATTAAACCACAAAGAAAGTTCTATTTTTTGTATGACACACATGGGTATTTAAATTTAAATTTCATTTTATTAGTCTCAAATCTATGAAAGCAAGGAAGCTCCTTGGTGAAAGGATTAGAATCTTGGAAAACATGTGAAAGGAAAGGGTAATTAAGTTGAGAGAATATCTTGTGAAACTGTTTAGGATTACTTATATGAACCTTCAGCAAAATTCACGACAAGGAAATATATTTCACACACAGTATTGTATTAATAATACATTACTTCAAACATATAGGGAAACTGACCAAGAATATATTGTGATTAAAAGTGAGCAAAGAAAAATGGGATTCCAACGGGATTCGAACCCGAGACCTCCAGATTACATTACACCTTCTTCACATATTTATCACCATCATAACTACCATATCGTTGTCATCATCATCATCGCTGTCACTGCTATCATCATCATCATCATCATCATCATCACCATCAATATGTTCACTAAATTATATCAGCATCTTAAACATCTGCAAACAAATTCTTCCAACTGTCTTCACCATCACATAACAATCATATCAATTTCATTTGTTTTTCATTCAAGAGATGTAAGAAAAAGTGAAATTAGAAAATTCCTCCTACCTTTCTCTCTTATCCACTCCGTTCCTCTGGGCCTGTTTCTTCCTGATGATGGCCACGTCTTGAGCGGTGATGGGCGAGGTCCTCTTTCTCTGCTCCGAATCAGACTCGGACTCAGACGGGTCTGCCTTGGTCCTATCCGCCTAAACAAACATTTTTATAAAATGAATTGTTAAAAGAATTGAAATACACAGAACAAGGAAAAAACTTCATAGCAAATCATATCATTATACCAAGCATTGCAAGAACATGACCTACTCAATTTGATTAAATATTGGATCTGATTTGGGTATAACATGCATGTATTATGTACACATGAACATTTAAGGACAAATACACCTTATGATATTTCCTGATTGTGTGCATTTACTAATAAGTTTAATGATAATTATACATGTAATCAGATATTACAGCATTGACAACATGAAGCAATGTGCATAATTATTTTAAATGCCCATATATACAGAGATGGATAGATGCATTTCCACTGGATAGTGCCAATGATCAGATATGAATGTCGCCCTCAATAGTTACAATCATGACAACCATTTTTTAGTATTTTGTGAGGAAGGTATCTAACTTGCTGATTTACCTACAACCCTTTGGTTTAATTCCCTCTTTGGTCTACAAGTAAAGTCATATTTTACAGGATAAGGATTAATATAGCGGATCAGAGTAAGATTCAAACCCAACATCTTACCAGAAGTTTGTCCCACCCACATAGCAACAATTACCGTTTTAACCGCACCTTTTTTCAAAAAGGGGGGTGCGGTTAATACACAGGTGCGGTTAATACACAGGTGCGGTTTATACACCGGCAAATACGGTATTGCAAGAAGATGGATTACAATTGTATTCATAAGTAGCAGGTCAATTGTGCAGCTTGTGAGCAAATTATCAGCTAAGAAGTGAACATAAAACCTGTCTTAGTGGCCACCTGTCTTTAGCAGCCAACATGCCTGTGGCGGCCACCAAGCATGATCCTATAAAGAGAAAAACAATGCTATGGAACCTGTCTATAAAGTCACCTGTCTACAGTGACCACTATTATTGTTTCCCTTAGGTGGTCACTTAGGTGGTAACTATAAACAGGTTTGACTGAATGTTATTGAACCAGTCTATTTGTTATCAATCACTTTTTGTTGACATCTTACCCTTTTCTGAGGCGATCCAACGGCGGCACCACCAACCCTGATGATCTTCTGGATATCCTCCGCACCGCTTGAAATGTCTCCGTCCCCAGAATCCTGTCTCATCATGGAACCCAACTTGGACTTCCTGGGTGAGGGAATAGGAGACGGGGGCGAGGAGTCTTTGGTCTTGGTTCCGTTGACGCCTTTCCGGATGCTCTGGGGACTGCGTGGCGTCGGCTGCGGCTTCCTCATCTTCCGCTCTGGACTGGACAGAGGCTTCTGGATGCTACTGGCTTGCTGCTTGGTTGCAGAGCCATTCGCTTGCTTCTTTGGACTCGGTGGCTGCCTCTGGGGGCTAGGAGGGTCTTTCAATGAAATTTGCCTCTTTGGACTGGGAGGTTGCTTCAGAGAGCTTCCGTTCTTTGATGTCTCTGCTAAACTGTTCCTGGTTGCAGCGGTTGGAAGGGTTTTTGAGTGTTCAACAGGGGTAAGGGGAGCAGTCTTATTGTCTTCGGTTGGAGAAGTAACTAGTCCTAACCTGGCCATCTTTATACTTTCATCCACAGCATCCGTCTTTGGATGATCGATCTCTGCCTTCTCATCTATGGTCGATGTTGAACACCTCACCTCTGAAGCTATCAAGGCTGCAAGGTTCTTTTGCTTCTTGACACTCTCCTTGTAAGATTTCTGCTGCTCTTCATTCATCGGCTTAGCCTGCTGGGTGGCTGCCAGTGGTTTCTCTTCGCTTACTTCCTTGACGCTGGTAGAACTTCTTCTTGCTGGAGAAACTGCACGTCCGTTTGGCTTGGCAAGAGATGGGCTGGCAGGAGGGGTATCGTTCACTACCGAGATCTGTTCAGATAGGGGAAGATCCATGCTGGGAGGACGGGAAAAACTCCTCGCGAGCGGCGACACCGCAGCCTTCTTGACCTCCTCCATTGTGATGGGCTGGGTCTTGAATCTCGATTCATTCCTTCGCTTTCTCTTTGGAGGCTGGACCTTAGGGGGTGGTTTCCCTTGTGAAGCAGACTTCTCCTTGAACAACCGCATCTTCTCAGAGAGGGACAACTTAGTAAGCTCATCTTCCTGGACATCCGCTGGTTCTTCAGCCATCGAAGGGAGACGACTGTCATCAGATGATTCCGACTCCTCAGTGATTTTCTCCTTTAGCATGGTCTGCTGGATTTCCTGTCGTATCCTGTCCTGAGTGGCGACCGGTTTAGTTTCCTCTTTCGTCTTCTTTGCCTCCTCCTCTTCCTTGAGCTGTTTAGCGTGGCGAATCTCTTCTCTTATCCTATCTTGAACGGCAACTGGATCCTCTTTTGTTGTCTCCTCTCTCTTCTCCATCTCTACCTTTTCCTGTTTCTCTTTTAGCATGGCTTGCCTGATCTCCTCGCGTATCCTCTCTTGCTTTGCCAGGGGATCTTCCACCACTGGTTTATCCTCCTCCATCTCTTCCCTACTCTCCATGGCTTGCCGAATCTCCTCCCGTATCCTCTCCTGCTTGGCAACGGGGTCCTCAATGGAGGATTTGGCTGGTTTGGCTTCTTCCGTCGGAGCTTCTGCTTTGGCCTTCAGCATCCCCTGACGGATCTCCTCCCGGATTCGCTCCTGCGTGTCCATCGGCTCCTCGATCTCCTCCCTCTTGATCTCCCGGACGATCTCCTTGTCCTCCTTCTCTTTCTCCGCCATCGCAGCCATCTCCTTGGCCAGGGATGATGCGGACGTCAGCTCCTCTGGAGTCACCGGCTGGGTCTGGTAACGATCCTTCCTTGTCCGGTGAAACCGTTGCGGCCTAGTCTTGATCCTCTTATCTTCGTCCTCCTTGGCTTTCTTCTGCAGGGCCGTTATCTGGGTGAACATCTTCATCTTCTCCGAGAGACTAAGACTGGCCAGCTGGTCCTCATCCTCTTCCTCTGGGGTCTTTTCATGGTCCCCATTTTGTTTGACATTGACAGGCTCAGGTCTGTTATACATGGAGAAAAATACAAAATACAATGACTAATATATTTTGAAGTGCAAAATCTGACTTATTAAATAGCATGGTTGTTAGGAAATATAAATACTTTAAACAAAAAAATAGATGGATATATCCTATTTTTTTGGTGATGAGTTTTGCATTGGGGTTTGCTACAAAAACTACTTCTTCTCCGACTTAAATTACTTTCAGTTCCTCTTACCTTATCTGAGACTGAAACTTTAAGCAACAATCCACTCATGTTGGTGATTAATTTTGCATCAGAGGCTTGCTGTCTAGGATTACTTTTCCTATTTCTACAGCTATTGTTAGTTAATGTTCTTTTCACTGAAACAATTATGACTACAACAATTACTGCAGCTACTATATATAATAAGTTTTGAGCCATACCTCATTTCGGGCAGAACTTCATGTATAAACGATCCCCTCTTTTTAGGTCATAACTTCAGTATCGGAGGATTGCGGAAATTAAAATTACATTTGGACCGCTTTCACTGCCACTACTATTATCATTAGTATTATTCTTAGTTATAAATCATGTATAAGTATATCTACCACTGCTATAACTGAAGCTAATACTTTGGGTTCCGGCTTTACCTCACTTCAGGGAGAACCTCAAGCAACGATCCCCTCTTCTTTGGTGATGCCTCTGGCAAGGGGGGTTTCCTGAAGGCGACCAGGCTGGCTGGGATTAATCCTCCTACTTCTACTGCTATTTTCAACTAATGTGTTTAATTACTACATGTACATCGCCTACTGCAATCTGCACAGTGACTACAATAAGTTTTGAGCCATACCTCACTTCAGGCAGAACTTCAAGCAGTGATCCCCTCTTCTTCGGTGATGCCTTTGGCATTGGGGGCTTGCTGAAGTCGACCAGGGCTGCCTGAGATTGCTTTCCCTTAAATGATTGCAGCCGATCCTTTAGAGAGACCTGGGAACAAAGTAGATTAGTAACCGGAGGTTAATAATGGTGTTATTTATAATAGCTGAATAACATTTGAATTAAATGATATATACATGTATATGTTACACATTATATATATAATTATTATTACCATTATCATTATCATTATCATTGTCATTATCATTATTATAATTAGTATTATAATAAATAGTATTAGAAGTAATTGAATTATAATTAGAATTAAATCAATTATTAGTATCATCATCATCATCTTCATTATTGTTATTATTACCATTAGCAATATTATTACTATTATTAGCATCGTTATCATAATCTTCATTAATAATCACCTTGATGACATCTTCAGGTTTCTCCTCCGACACGCTCCTGTCATCCTCCTCATCATCATCAGACACCTTTCCCTCTTTCTCCTCCTCCTCCCTGATCTGTTTAGCCCTCAGCTGCATCATCTGAAACAAGTCCTCGTCCTTCGTTGCTAGGGCTGACTTTTTGCTACCTGTGGCGAAATAATTGATGGAATGAAGAGGAAAAGATAAGTCCTGAGTGACACAAATAGGGAAGGGAGACATTGAAATGAAATCAAATGAACCGTCAGCTGCATCATCGAAAACGACTCCTCATTCTTGGTTGCTAGGGCTCACTTGTTGACATCCGAGGTTTGACGGAATCAGAAAAAAGGAGTTTGAATCAATGGTATCGACACATTTTGAGAGGGGAAAATGTAAATAAATAACTTGAGTCTCAGTTTCTGTCATCCTCCTCCTCCTCATCGGCTTCCTTCTCCTCCATCTCCCTGATCTGTTTACCCCTCAGCTGCATCATCGCAAACAAATCCTCGTCCTTCGTTGCTAGGGCTGACTTCTTAATATCTGAGGTGAATGAATAAATAGAATAAATTAGAAGGATGAAATTGTTTTGAATAAACAGAAATATCTTCAATAGGAGAGAGAGAGATATCCTTCGCTGCAACTCCTCATCCTTGGTGGCTAGGGATGAACTTTTGACATCTACTGTGAATTAATTAATTAAACCAAAGGAAAAGATAGTGAGGGAAAACATTATAACTAAGCTGCATAATCGCAAACAACTCCTTATCTTTCGTTGCTAGGGCTGACTCTTTGACATCTACAGTGAATAAATTTATGGAATTGGAAAATAATATTTATTGTTAGGAAAGCATTAAAACATAATTTGCTTTTATTTAATTGTGAAAATAGTACGTGTTAATCTATTTATACAATCAAACATTACAAACTATCAAAACATTTACCAATATCTGAATATATTTGTGCATCTGGTCTATATTCATATGAATAAACATTAAAAAGTCATTATCTAAACATCTAATCTAGACTATACTAACCTGATACTCCAAATTTCCGTGGCGCATCCACCTCAATAGTCTTGCTCCTGATCCGCTTGGCCTGGCTGGGCTTCCTGTCCGGAGAGGGAGCAACGATGGTTGGTATCTGAACTGGAGACTTGGTTGCATCCTGGGGTGGAGGTGCCGCTTCCTCTTTGGTCTCCAACTTCTTCTGGACGATCTCCTCCTCCACTGGCTTCTTCTGTTGCTGGGCAACGCCGTTTGTTGATGCCTCCTTCTTTTTCTTGTTCTCTGCATCCTTGCCAGTCTTGGCGATGTCAGACACTTTTGTCATCGCCTCTGAATCTTTTTTGACCGAAGGTTTTTTGACGGGGGATGCCGACCGTTTAGTGGAAGGGCGTTTATCCGGAGAGGTTGTCCTGGGATCCTTCTTTTCTGCCGATGTCTTTGACAATCTCTTTTCGGGGGAGGTTGTCCTGGAAGTTTTCTTGTCTGCCTGGTTACTACCCGACAACCTCTTCTCTGGTGAAGTTGTTCTCAAGCTCTTCTTATCTACATGTAGTTGGTTAGTTCCAGATAATCTTTTCTCTGGTGAGGTTGTCCTCAAGCCTTTCTTATCTAACTGATTTGTTCCTGAAAGTCTCTTTTCTGGAGAAGCTGTTCTCAAGCCTTTCTTATCTAATTGATTTGTTCCCGAAAGCCTCTTTTCTGGAGAAGCTGTTCTCAAGCTTTTTTTATCAGCCTGATTGGTTCCAGATAGTCGCTTTTCTGGCGACGTTGTTCTAGAGCTTTTCTTATCGGCAGGATTTGTAGTAGACAGGCGCTTTTCTGGTGATGCCGTTCTGCTGGTCTTTTTCTCAGTCGACGACTGCCCCGTCATCTTTTTCTCTGTAGACGATTGCCTTGTCAGCTTCTTGTCCGATGGTGTCTTGGAGGACCTGCGGTCAGGAGATGGAGGTCTAGCTAGTTTCTTGTCAGGTGAAGAAGATCTTTTGGACAATGGTTTTCTATCTGGTGACGTTGTTTTGGCAGGAGGAAAAGAAGTTCTCTTGTCCTTTGTTGACGAAGACGATGAGGCTGATGATGCTTTTCTCTCTGGTGATGTTTTAGGATCCGTCTTTTTCTGTGGCTTTCTATCGGGAGAGGACGAGGCCTTTGAAGATTTCTTCCTGTCTGGAGAAGCGGATGTTCTCTTCCTGTCTGCTGTGTTGATATCCTTCAAAGGCATTGATGAGGGTCTCTGAAGTTTACCACTCTTGTCGCTGTCTGTGGACTGCGCAGAGATGCTGCCTCCTCTCGTCTTTCTCAAGTTGACAGAAGACGCCTCAGAGGCGCTGCTATCAGAGTTCTTCCGCTGCCTTGCAGAATCCGTGAGGACTTTGGGAATCTCCGGCTTCTTCAAGCCCAATTTATTCCCGGAATCGGTACTGTCTTTATCAGCTTTGGTAGATTTCAAGCTGTCTCTGACATTATCAAACCTCTTCTCACCGACGCTCAGTCGCTTGGACGGATCCTTTGTGGGTGACCCAGCCCTCTTCAGAGCAGTAAGTTCTCAGGCTTTGACCTTCCTGGACTGCTCAAGAGGTCGGTCTTTTTCACAGTTTCAATGGTGAATCCTCCAGTCTTGAGGTTTCTTGGTGATGTTGGGGCTCTGCCTGGCGAATCGCCGATCCTCTGCGGTGATGAAGGGGACGGAAGATCTTTGGTTTGTGAATCTTTCGAAGAGTTATCTGCAGGAGGGGTCTGCAATGAAACCAAGAGGGACAAAATATTAACAAAGCTGTCATGATAGCGATTTTAAAAGATGAACAATTGCATTGAAGATCATGTACCCATACCTTTGTTTATCTCGACTACATGTAAGTCACACATTAGCTATTTGACACAATTAACACAGATCGTATCAAAATACAGCAGAAGGGGTTGATAGGTTACTTTGTTTGATACCAAATTATATAGACCACTTGAAATCCCATATACAACATTCTTTAAAGGACCGGAGTTTAACTTAAACTAGTGTAGCATGCATGCATTACAGTATGCCTAACCATGGCAATGTATTTGCTTCTAGCTTCAACCCAAAGAAAACTGGTGATACCCGTTCCCTGTCGTTAATTATCATGTGTTGGGATGTACAGGGTGGTCCCAACCTGTCCGAATATGTCCAAACATACGTACGTAGGCTAGTTTGTTCCCACTACATAACACTGAGCCAGAGTGTATTTTGCACCGTATGCAATGCTATCACAAGATGGCACCAGAACCACCTTTATGTCCACTTACAATTGAGCTTGCTGCATGGCTTTCTTGATATCATCCATGCGTACTCAATGCGTTTGCAAGATCATACAATGTACTACTCATCTGATTTATAAATCCTGATCCTGTGTTGGGGATGTTGGGGATGTAGAGGGGGTACCAAACCTGTCGGAACATCTGTAAGTAGGCAAGTTTGTGCGTACTACATTACAGCGAACCAGTGAATATCGCGCTCGTCTGATTTACCAATCTTTTAACCCGTTCCCTTCTTGTTTCTGAAATCCCCATAGACTCTGTACACAACCCACCCGGTTCCTGTAGTCAAGGGGTTAAAGCTCAAGTTCACTTACATTGAGCTTGCTGGCTTTCTTGATGTCATCAATGCTGACCGTCTGCTGATGACGTTTCCTCTTGTCCCGATTTGGCTTGGCAGAGGTCCCGGTCTCAACCTGAGGCTGGCTGGGCAGTTCTGGGGGCTTGGTTTCTAGGAGAGAGAAATGAAGGATAAGAAACAAAAATTTCACTTTTATTATCTGCTTTTAACCATGAACATGTCATATACAAATTCTTAACTCTTGTTCCATATAGGATTGTTACTTTATTTTGTTTGATTGAAATTAATTAATTGAATTTCTATGTGGAATGTTTAATAATAAACAGCATCAACCTGAGGCTGGCTATGTTGTTCTGGAGGCTGGGAATCATGGATAGAAAATGCAAGATATGGACAAATGAAAGGTGTGTTAAAACGATCCAAACATGGGCGTCAATACTTACGTAATACCCATTCATCAGGGGGGGATGGATGAATGGATCATCCCCCCCTGATCAATGGGTATCAATGACAGATCGACGCCCGTGGATCCAAACCATACTTAATTCTTTTTGTAGATAAAGCTACCATCATATATTTAAAAATACTATAATTCAATTAGTAACTTTTACTCATGACATAATATATCAAGGTTTGCTTTGAGAAAATTGTACTTCATGTATGTATGACATATTTTGCATATAAAACCTTCACATAATTTAAATTATTTTCTTTCTTAGCATATACACACAACATCTATTATAAACAAATGTTACCTTTATATTAGGTATGCACATTTTTGTCTTATGTTGAATATATTGAATAAGTAACATTTATCAAGGATATATTTGGGATTCAGTCATCTTCATTAATTTCATGGCTTACTACCTAATGTTATTTTACAATAGGATAGAGCAAAATGTGTTATTTGAATAATCTGTATAGAATTATAAATACCTTGACATGACCTTTTGTATACATGATTTAATAAAGTATATATATATTAGGTAATACAGCGGGTAAATATGAGGTACTGCAGATAGCAATGTTAAATTTAAACATATATGTTAATATAGCCGAGTTAATAAAGCCGAGTGTCTACATTCGATATTATCATTTGACAAAGTATTGCAGTAGCATACGAAACGTCATGATCATTTAGATTCCTAGTTTGACATTGCGAGACAAACGAATATCATTAGCGATATTATTTTCGATATATGTTAATAGTTAAACATTTATTTCGAAACAATTTTAGTTGAAAAGGAGTAGGAAATATGAGAACATTAAATTCAAATTGAAGACAAGCAAAAACAATAAGTTGATACAAAAGTAAAACAAGTTTTTGTAAGCAACATGTTATAAATGTGCATGGATACATTGCTAGAATGTTGCAAGCTTGCAGTATAATATACTATATTATTACCCATATCAGACATCTGAGCTGTGGTTTTACAAAATCATATTCCCCTCGTTCCAAGTGCCAGCAGGTGAAATAGGGGAATTTTCCCATATTCCCCTCTTTCACAAAAGCCTATGGGATTTACGTGTTAAAAAAGAGGGGAATATGACATCCGATTCACGATTCGTAGTCGAAATTTTACAAAGTGAACTGGTCCGCGGGAAAAATCTCGCGATTGTGATTTGCCATTGGTGTGTACACGAAACAAGCCGCAGCCGGACTTGTGACATTTTATCAAGCAGAGACTTGGTTTTGGTATGTTTAAATACAAAGTTTAATACAAAGTTTACATTTTACTAATTTCCGTGTTATACTGCTCAAGATGTCTGATATGGGTAATAATAATGATATTGACTGGCTCTTTCGGGGGATACGACATATATTGCCTTCACTAGGATCCATATTGCCCTCGTCTTCGACTTGGGCAATATGAATCTAGTTCAGGCAATATTATGTCGTATCCCCCTCAAGGCCAGTCAATATTATATAAATATTCTATAATTGTATACACGCTTATGTACATATGTTCATAGCTAAGTATGTACACCATTAACCCATTGACTTCTAAGTATGGTAACTCTCATTTAGTTGATACAAAGAAAACTACACTCCAGTAAGACGTGGGTTAGTCCTGTGCACAGGTAAATAGCAAGTCTTGCAAACTTATTAACATATATAGGTGATAGGCAATGTTCAGGGCCAAGTATGTAGGAGGTTAACCTGTTAAATCCTAACCAACATGGTTAGATATTGTAAGCAATAATATCTGCACTAGATGTATCGGCGGAATGTGGCGAGCTTGAAATAACTGGTACACTATATTCATGTACGAGTATGTAGGCTGTATAACCAGTTAAATCTTAACTATAGTATATCAAGATACTGTAAGCAATAATATCTGCACTAGATGTATCGGCGGAATGTTGCGAGCTTGAAATAACTGGTACCTTATGTTCATGTAAGATTATGTAGGCTGTTAACCTGTTAAATATCAACTATAGGATACCAAGATACTTTAAGCAATATTATATCTGCACTAGATAAATCGGCAGAGTGACTGGTCCGCTATACTATATTCATGTAAGAGCATGTAGGCTGTTAATCACTGTACTGATGAAAGATGTAAACCTGGCAGACTCATTTACATCGCATACTTGTAGATAAACAGATCTAGGCATATGTAGGTCAAGTGCGCATATAACTAATACGTACAGGCCTACATAAACATACATGGTACTTAAATACAATTACACATGTACATGTACGTTAAGAGTACATGTAACATAATTATGTTGAGGTTTAACACTAATTGAATAACTAAAACAGCTGTTAATTTTGTTAAGTTTTGAAGATAAAGTAAATGTTTACATTGTAGTCATTAATTATAATAATGAAACATTATTTTTATAATTATTAACCTACATATATATAGTATGTCTCAATCTTATGTAGATAACATTTTAAGCTTGTTTTCTCCTATAGAGATATAATTACTCATTGATATAATGCAGGTGACCCATTTCATCAAAATGAACTACTTAAAGAAGTTCAAGCTAAAAAAAAATCATATTTGAAGTTTTAAACAAATATTTAAACAAATTAAAAATAGTTTCTCATCTGAGCTGATATGAGAGTCAAAGGGTTCTTTTATAATGATTTCAAATATTTTAAGAAAAATGATGAACAAAAAAGTCAACTTATCGTTGTGTTTTGGCCACGAAATTTACAGATTATTCTGCATGCATTAACAATTTAACCCATTGCCTTGCGGGAACCTGGTGGGTTATGCACAAAGTCTAAGGGGATTTCAGAATCTCGAAGGGAACGGGTTAACTCAAATACAACTGGTTCATTCTAAATGTTATTGCTCATGACAATGATCAATGATGATATCAGGTACTGGCTGGACCTTTAAGAGTTAACTTCTGTCTGGGGCCTCGCATTCCTTGGTATCCAGTCATGGCACGCATGACATTAGCCCTGGAACTCTTTGCTTTACCAGACACACATACATAACACGCTATCGCTCAACTTCTCTAATGGGGTACAACATACATTTTGTCTCTATCCTAATGCACACTACAGGGGGAGGGGTAATTTCTTACCAACCCCCCCCCCCCCCCCCCCACCCTTTCTTCTCTAATCAGGCTAGTTTCACATAACATCACATTAGAAAACTTGATGTCTCATCAAGGAGAGCCGAGAGGCATTTGGGTTCAGCCAAGAAAAATCTTATTCAAGATGGCTGACATTGTTTTTATCAAAATGTATATTAAACATGAGCCTGAAAAGTAGGCTAGTTCTAACATTAAGTTGCATTACAAACTTGTTTGCAAAGATGTCTCGCCGGGAAGAGCCGAGAGACATTTGAGTATGTACATGATTTAAGATGGCTGCCACGATAGATCCTATTCATGACAGCTGATATTGTTTCTATATTAATGTACAAACATGTCTTGAAAGCAGGCTAGTTCTAACATTACATTGCATTACAAACTTGTTTGCGTATTTGTGTGATCAGGAAGAGGCAAGATGCATTCCAGTACGAGAACATCAGGTAAAAATTAAGTCCACAGTGTCAAGCAATATGGCTGACATTATTTTAATCTGATTTTATAATAAAGAGCCTTTAGAGCAGACTAGTTAGTTCTAATGTTGCATCGCATTACAAACTTGTTTGCAAATAGTATATCCCCTAATGTAGTATAAATAAATGTTGTGAAATTTGTTGCTATAATCTTGGAAACAGTTTTTTATTTGGGGTAAATACATTACTGATGAGAAAAAGTGATGTTTCCATTTTTTTATTTTTGGTCCCATGGTGCATTTTGGCGATTTTAAGATAATTAGCTAATTTGCATATTTGTGAAATAAGGTCAGGGGTCATTTTCTATCTAGGAATAGTACAATATTGATAAAAACTAGTATTCTAGGGTAGTTTGGGGCGAGGATTCCATTTCCAGTGCTCGTTTGTAAGTGCTGTATGGGAAACACTCTGAAATCCAAGATGGCTGCCCCCTTATTTGCATATTTATGAATATTATTGATTTTCAGTGGCTACAGCCCCTAATAAGCAATAATTCCGGATTATTATTTGTCAGTTATGTTCTAAGTATGTATTTAAGATATCAAAGATGAGTTGCCATCGTGGCAACCTCTAGCAATGCATATTATTTGCATAATTATGTATTTTACCTAATTTGCATATTCCCCCAAATCGAGTATATTGGGAACCCGTCAAGTAAAAAAGACAAGTAGTACCACTTTTCCAAGGTTTTGGGGGGCAGCAGATCCATTGTTGATACTTATTTACCTGTATCACCATGGCATCCATCTCAAATCCAAGATGACTGCTCCCTAAATTACACATGTTATGATACACGACTATATTATTTCGGTTATATTAAATTGATATTATAATGTTTTGACATTTAATTATTGGAATGAGCAACTAGAATACTTGAATGACAATGTAGTTGTTTGCTGACAGTAAGCAAATCATACTTTTATAAATTAAATGCCATTAAAGTAGCAAATAGCATTATTTACTTTAAAATAACAAAGGTGGCCATCTTGGATTTATGTGGGTTGCCGAGGTGATACAGGCAAATAAGTATCATGAATGGATTCGTTGCCCCTAAAACCTTGGAAAAGTGGTATTACTTGTCTTTTTTACTTGCCGGGCTCCCAATATACTCGTTTTGTGGGAATATGCAAATTAGGTAAAATACATAATTATGCAAATAATATGCATTGCTAGAGGTTGCCACGATGGCAACTCATCTTTGATATCTTAAATACATACTTAGAACATAACTGACAAATAATAATCCGGAATTATTGCTTATTAGGGGCTGTAGCCAATGAAAATCAATAATATTCATAAATATGCAAATTAGGGGAAGCCATCTTGGATTTCAGGGTGTTTCCCATACAGCACTTACAAACAAGCACCGGAAATGGAATCCTTGCCTCAAAATACCCTAGAATACCAGTTTTCATCAATATTGTACTATTCCTAGATAGAAAATGACCCCTGACCTTATTTCACAAATATGCAAATTAGCTAATTATCTTTAAAATCGCCAAAATGCACCCTGGGACCAAAAATAAAAAATGGAAACCTCACTTTTTCTCATCAGTAATGTATTTAGACCAAATTAAAAACTGTTTCCAAGATTATAGCAAAAAAAATTGCTGCTTTACATAACCTGATAGACTAAAAGATGTGTCACCGGGAAGAGCCGAGAGACATTTGGGGATGAGCATGATTCAAGATGGCTGCCAAGATATTAAAGGGACTGTCCGCCTTTTGCAAGCCAAATTTCAAAAGTTGCGAGGTTATTGTCTTACATGCATGTAAAGACTAGATGGATCTTCGACTGCGCGCAGTCGAAAATTATGCCTCCGCTATGACGCGATTTTTAATATCAAGCCCAAAATAACGTGCACTAAAATTTTGTGTTTGGTCATATATATATTTTGAGTTCTGTGACCTTGACCATAGACCCCAAACTTTGATGGCTACATTGGCTCCCAAGAAAAATTCAGGTACCAAGTTAGATTGAAATCTGACATTCAGTTCTTGAGATTGTGCCATTACAAGCCATTTTTGCATATATATATATATTGAGTCATGTGACCTTGACCTTTGACCTCATGACCCCCCAAATCTAATCCAATATTTGCCACCCCGATGTGTATGTAACTCATTCCAAGTTTGAAATTGATCCGTCAAACGGTTCTTGAGATGCTTTTTTGCACATATATTGAGTCCTACGACCTTGACCTTTGACCTCATGAACCCCAAAATCTAATCAGATCATTGTCGCCCCAATATATACACTCATACCAAGTACGGGACGGATGGACGGACGGACGGACGGACGGACGGACGGACAACCCGAAAACATAATGCCTCCGGCCACTTCGTTGGCGGAGGCATAAAAATGTCATTTAACAGCCAGCCTGAAAAAATTAAGGCTAGAAATCTCTTTTTCGTGGAGTTATAGACCTCAAAATAATAAACGACACAGCGCGTTTAATTGTGCATTATACGAGTATTCACCAGGTGCGAAACTGAATGTATGAACATGAGCCTTTGTCGCTCACCAGTTCCAACGTCACATTGAATCACATACTTGTTTGCAAGGATGTCTCATCCGGAAGAGCCGAGAGGCATTTGGGATTGTACTCGTCTATCTAATAATTATGATGGCTAACATTACTGAAATCTGATTTTATAATTTAAACTTAAAAGCAGACTAGTTCAAGATTGTGTCACATCACTTTACAAAACTTATTTGCAAAGATGTCTCATCCGGAAGAGCCAAGAGGCATTTGGGGTTTGTCCTCGTCCAGCTAAGATGGCTACTGAGGCGGTGAACATTATTGGCTCTTGATCATCTCTGGCTATTACATTACATTACAATACATTACACTTAAACCTGCGAACACTGAGCTTTGAAAATTCCTTCGAATTATTACACAAGATTGTGAACTTGGTTGTGAGAAGATTAACAATATTTTCAGTATCGTTGGCACACTGTGCGTGCAATAATGCAATAGATTGTTAATAACATAGTAATATTAAAGGACACTTATGGTAGAATCACAAAATACTATATTCTCATAAAGTGCAGATTACTGCATCTGAGCGCTTCCTAATAACCAAGGGGTTTAGTGTACTTCTCCCAAGAACCAATATCAGGGAAAGGCTAAGGATGATTAAAACTACTTTATAATGTATATTGCTGCAGAACGTATTTACAACATTATTCTGAGCAATAACACACCCTAGGTATTAACAAGCTTGAAGCTCCTTGACCTGGTACCGAAGAACCCAAATTCATATACCACCTGCCTAATAACCAACTTTGATAAGACATGTTTGTCTCTTTATGCTTACCTTAGCCCCTCCCCCAACACACACACACACACATTGCTCGCAAATACCCATACATGCAATGCAATTAGCATAGGCCCGCTAGCCCCGGGCCACTAAAAACTAGCTTCAAAGCCACAAACGTTTCATCAATGTCTGATTTGACTTGCCCGAATGGGGAACCAAATGTAAACATAACTTTTAATGTTTATTTTGTTTGCGGCCAACACATTCGGGTTTCAGGTCACTTCAATTTGAAAAATCATATTTTTACTTGCCCAACTGAACCACATGGGAAAAAAAATAAAAATTTATAGTACGGCATCCGTACAACATATAATTCATGTGAGAAGTGTTAGCCCCTAATTACAGACCATGCACGATAAGCTCAGGTTTTTTAAAAACGTGTCAGGATATCTCTTTCATGTTTATATGGAGATGTTGAAGTTCTACACTAGAGTTAGTAACTGATTAATCAAACCAAACCAACCCAACCTACTAACATGATTAAATGCACTGCCCTGATTCATACGCAAGAAATATACAGCTTGCATTGAATTTAATTAACATAAACATTTCATTATATTCCTATTATAAAAGTATAGTGATATATCATATTCATATAATAGATTTTTAAAATGCTTCAACGGGTTATGCAGATATATCAGCTTAGTATACTACCACCGGTTAGATATAAATTAAATACATTTTAATAATATTTTTTTAAAGAAAAGTATACAATATGTTAGAAGTAAGATTTCATACAGATAGAGAAGAATGAAGGATAGTTGGATTGTGTGTAAATATATATCAATCTGAAATATAACCAAAAGAAAAAAATGGAAGAAAAATAGAATTACATGATCCATGATGTTAAATTAGTTGTGGAGTTCAGTATACCAGAGCCAGAAATCACCAAAGAGTATATAGCTTATTCTCTTCTCACCAATTCCAGAAGCTTTTGACTCGACATCTTCCATTTTGACTTCTTCGGTCCTGTCTTCTTCGGTCTTGTCTTCTTTGGTCCGGTCTTCTTTGGCCCTGGGATCTTTGGTCCCGACATCTTTTGACTTAGTAGTATCTTCGTTTCTGATATCTTTTGTCTTGACATCTTCCATCTTGACATCTTTCGTCTTGGCATCTTTGGTCCCGGCATCTTTGGTCCCGACATCTTTCGTCTTAGTAGCATCTTTGTTTCTGATATCTTTCGACTTAACATCTTTGGGGACAAAAGTTTTTGACTTGGCACCATTTTGCGTGACACCTTTCACCACAGGAGTTTTTGACACAACACCTTTTGGCGTGACACTTTTCACCATAGCAGTTTTTGACACAACACCTTTTGGCGTGACACTTTTCACCATAGCAGTTTTTGACACAACACCTTTTGGCGTGACACTTTTCACCATAGCAGTTTTTGACACAACACCTTTTGGCACGACAGCTTTCGGCACAGCAGGTTTTAACGTGACTTCTTTCGGCACAGCCGTTTTGGACTTTGCATCTTTTGATTTGACTTCTTTGTTCCTAACATCTCTCGTTGTAAATTTTTTAGGCACAGTAGTTTTTAACTTGACATCTTTTGATTTAATGTCTACTGATCTTATGCTTTTTGTCTTCACTTCTTTCGACTTAACATCTATCGACCCGACAGCTTTCAACTTAACATCTCTTGCTTTTGCATCTTTGGCCTTGGCATCTTTCGTCTTAACAACTTTTGACCTCACATCTTTCAGTTTGACATCTTTGCTCTTTACATCTTTGGACACAGCAATGTTTGATGCAACATCTTTCGTCTCGACATCTTTTAGCAAAACATCATTTGCCCCGAAAACTTCGGACTCCATATCATTTGACCCTACATCTATCAATGAGGCATCTCTCATCTCAACATCTTTTAGCACAACATCATTTGACTCAAAAACTTTTGACTCCAAGTCTTTTAACTGTTCATCTTTCGATGTATCATTTGTTGTTTCGGCATCCTGTGGCACGAGATCGTTTGACTCGAAAACTTCAGAATCCAAATAATTTGACTCCACATCTTTCGATGTATCATTAATCGTCTTGAAAACATCGCTTGATTCTACTACTTTCGACTCCAAATCATTTGACGCTACATCTTTTGATTTAGCATTTCTTGTCTCAACATCTTTTGGCACAGCATCGTTTGACTCAAAAACTTCTGACTCTAAATCTTCCAACTCCAAATCTTTTGACTCTTCATCTCTCGATGTGTCCTCGTCCATATCAAAGATGCTGTCATCTACATCATTGTCGCTATCTTCTGGGTCCCTTTCCTTTTCTTTCTTGACCTTTCTCAGCTTGATCTCGACGACGTGCTCGTGGTCGTCCTTCTTCGTCGCTGCCAGCAGGTTGTTTATGTTTTCGATCATGGAAACTATGCTATCTCGCATTTCCACCTCCGACACTAGTCGATGAACAAATTGATGATGGGTTTGATAATTACATGTTCAAGTAAAATTCTGACACAAAGCATGGTTCCATTCAGATAACATTAGATGTCAATGTTTTGGCATGAAATGTAGATAAAGTGGATGACCATTTTCATTGGAGATTATATCCCGAATGTGTACATTGACAACCGACAAGGCATTTATGTATGATGGATAAAGGAAGTGCACTAGAATTGCACCTGCTAAAACAACATTGTCATAGTCATGGGATATAGAATGTTTAGAGTCACAATCACGTACATTAGCCTACTTTTGTAAAAAAAAAATTTAAAAAGACAAACAATTTGTTAACATTATGCTTATAAATGCGTCCTAGGTAAATTTCTTAGTAAGAATGACAGTGTTAACACTTTACAATCTATATATAGGTCTAAAAGATGAATCATGCATATAAAAGGTTATTCAATCTCCAATAGGCATACAGGAATGTTTTGCAAGGGGGGTGCGGGGTGGGGTAGGGATGTTTGCTGAATAACAAGCCATATTCAACAAAAACAAGTCAAATTTGTCAAAAATGAGCATATCTAATTTCGCACAAAAATAAGCTGAGTTTGCTCCCAATTATGATAATGTAGCCCGATAGATTAGCTAATTTAATTCCAAATAAGCTAAATATGCCCCCGAATATGATGGTTTGACCCAAAGTGAGTTGCTTTTTGCTCAAAATGTGATGGTTCAGCCCCAAAATATGATGTGTTTTGTTCAAATATTGGGGTTATCATACATACTGGGAGGGGGGGGGGGGCTGCCCCCTACCACCCTTATCTTGTTTGCCCTTGTGATTTACATTTCTGTATTGTTGCAATGTTGTCACATTTAGGCAGGAAATCTCTCTGAATGGATCAGCAATTCATATCCTAACATTCTAGTTTCAGGTGTTAAAATCAATTTATTATGTTTTTGTGGGGTGGACTGCCCCCAACCACCCATCCCCCCTCCCCCCACCCCCCTCCCTCCCCATCCAACCCTACCTTGTATTCCAAATACACACACTTGTGCTTTTCATTTTTCTGTAATGTTGTAATGTTGTCACGTTCAGTCAGGAAGTATCTTTGAACAGATCAGCTACTCATATCCTAACTTTCAGTACCAGGTGTTAATATCAATTTATTCTGTCCACTATGATTTGGCAAATGTTGTTACGTTTCAGGAAATCATTTTGAATGTAATGCCAATTCATATCCTAAATTTAGTATCAAGCGTCAGCACCAATTTCTAATCTTAGCATGATAAAAGACACATAAAAAACATGCAACCACTCTAGCGGTTGGTAATGGTAGATTTAATTTTCTCCATAAAAAGACATATTAAAGGGACTTAGTAACAGTAAAAGCATGAGACAAGTTTCAGTTTTTAAAATTTCCATTTGGTTCAAAAGATATTTACGATTGAAGCTCATTACTCGGCCATATAAAGTCCATTTAACTTGAAATTTTCACACAACACCCAGTGGACATATTAGATAACACCAATATACATTGTATCAACCACTCATCACTTTTTGCAAAGTTACTAGATCCCTTTAAAAATATCAAACCTTTTTTTTAGAATTATGCCGTTATTCACCCACTCAAGAATGCCCAGAATATACTCCAGCCATTGGGTACAAAATATTTTTTTTAAATGGGGGGCTACTTTTCAAGCTAGCCTGCATGAAAACGGCACTCTAAAAATGTGTTTTGCATTGAACGCTATGAACATTTACGGTTACTCTTTTATGATTTTTGTAGGGGCACTTCTTGGCATTTTGGGGGCTCCATTGCCCTGAGCCCCCGTGTACTTGTTTCACTGTCACTGTCACGGGTCCAAGGATGCATATGATACTAAATTAAATAACCTACAGTGTGTTACCCCCTTCAGGACTGGTCCCGAAAATATTCGGGCTTTGGACTATGGAGAATACATGTTGTAGCAAAATCAGTCCGTCCTGAACAGGTTAATGCAGTATGATAAGATATCAATAAAACATTGTAATAGATGCATTCATTTCAAACAGTTAAATGTATGAATCAATAAACTGGTACAGAGAAAATCTTAATTTTCAATGGAAAACATCTTTAGGGTCACATGAATATAGATGAAAGTGGGCTTAGACCAAAAAAAATGAGCGCTGAATGTTAGAATAAGGAATAACTGACTGTAGAATAATTCTTAACATCTCCTCCTCACTACCACATTTTCAAGCATCCTAAAGACTACCACATGAAATGATTGGCCGTATTGATTTACAACTGGCATATTGCGCTTGTAAACGTCCCAAGTCACGCAACGCAGCTGATACACAAACAAAACAGATTTGAATATTCCCTCTTTCCTATCACATTTTCAAGCATCCCAAAGACTACCACATGAAATGATTGGCCATATTGATTTACAACTGGCATATTGCGCTTGTAAACGTCCTAAGTCACGCAGCTGATACACAAACAAAACAGATTTGAATATTCCCTCTTTCCTATTACATTTTCAAGTATCCCAAAGACTGCCACATTAAAGAATGGGTCGTATCAATTCACAACTGGCATAGACCACATGAATAAACCAAACATCAAGCAAATGATACACAAACAAAACAGATTTGAACATCCCCCTCTTTCTTATTACATTTTCAAGCATCCCAAAGACTGCCGCATTAAATAATTGGTCGTATCGATTTACGACCGGCATATTGCGCATGTATACATCCTACATCACACACGAATGAATCACAAATGGTGGACCGAATCAGACGCAACAGACAGAACAAACGGACAGCATCTGTTCTCCCTTGTTATGACAAGCTAAATGCAAGCCGACCAGGAATCAGATATGATAACATTTAAAAAGTAAAAGGGCATCCTGGTACCCTCTCACGGGGTGTTTCACAAAGAGTCCAACTTAACACTAAGTTGGACTTAAAAATTATGGTAAGCCATTTGTAGCTTCGGAATTAGACATAGTCAAGAGCCCAAAATGCGACTATTTGAAACTATTTGAAAATTTTACATCAATAACTCGAAGTCTCTTTGAGAAAAGAAAATGTAAATAATGTTTATCCAAATTGTAAGCCTGTTTAAACAACTCATTGAACAATTTAACAAATAAACTAATGGCCTCCATAATTTTTAAATCCAACTTAGAGTTAAGTTCAATCTTTATGAAACACCCCTGATCTTTGCTTTTAATCCATTACACACGATTTGCTTTTGGTATATCACATGGATCCCCCATAAACCATATCTGAACTGTTCTACCCAGTCCAGTATATTTGATTTTGTATAACATGCATTTACAATAGACCAGAGTTGTCATGTGTGGGGCCATTCCATAAGTATTTGGTTTTGACCTCCCTAATCCTGTTTCATGCCACCAAAATCTTGCTCAATAGGTATGAAAGCTAAATTTGTAACTCCTAATAAAGTTAAGATTAAAATACTTACTAGTTTCTTGTCTTGGTTTTGGTTCCATCATGTCTGTTCTATCTGATCTGAGTTGACGTCTGCGGGGCCGATCTATCGATGTGGAGCTCGCTACTGAATCAGAATCGCTGAAATCATCGCGACGACCTTTATAGAGAGAAAAATAAGATGTAGAAATAGGTCATCATACAGGCATACTAAATCTGCTTTTGTATTATAATTTTAAAATTATGGCATATAAATGGCAAACAAATGTATTAGAACCATTAAATCTTAATATTGTATAAACATAAAATATCTTTAAATATGTTTACTTTTATACAATATTTTGATTATATGGTTCTAATACATTTGTTTAAAAGCATAGCAGTTGAACATACGTAAATACATAGATGTGTACACACTCCAAACTATAACTAGCAGGAAAGTTTAATGAATACTCATTGTCTATAACATACAGTATGCAAAACAATAAGATATACATAAAGAACCATGTTTAAACATGTCTTCCATTATGCAAGCGTGTAACAAATATGCATTCAGTTGATTCACTATTATTTGCTTTCTAAGGTAGATAGGAAACAACTCTTTTGTTACTTTGGAAAAAACATAATTAAATTTGTCTTGAATGTTTTTTTATATTTAACCTGTTATTTCATGTATAAATGTATGTTAAGAAAAATACAGCACCTCATGCCTGTACTTCTGCACAATTTAACCCATTCCATCGAGTTTCTGAAATCCCCATAGACTTTGTACACAACCAAATGAGCTTACAATATCTCCCTAGGGAGTGGACACCTCCCAGCCAACATCCGTGCGGCACCAACCCTGGACACTTTTAAGAAACTGCTAAAAACCCACTTATTCAAGAATGAAATATTTAGTGTTGATAACTTAAGTTTGATTTATAAGTTAATTTTCCTATTGTAATTTGTTGTAATATTTCTGTAAAGTGCATAGAGATGTTTATTCATATTATGCGCTATATAAATGTAATTTATTATTATTATTATTATTATTCCCCCACGCACTTGGGCCGGTGTCTGTGGAGAACACACATGTTATACAGAAAATCAAGTAGTCTCAAACAGGTTAGTGCCTAATTTATCATATTCGCAAAATAAAAACAGGCCAACCTAACAAAAACTATGGTGTCAATTGAGAACATAACACTGTCTCTCTTCTAGGCCACCTAGAGGCCACCACATCTGGTGCTACCGGTAGCGACTCAAGTCTTAGAATTACTATCTACATTGATGGTGAAAATTGAAAGTATAAACATAACGTCAAATGTAATGCGACTTCCTTGATGATGAATGTGTTGTCCTACAATGGTGTCGATTGAAAACACACCGCTATCTCAATTCTAAGCCATCTAGTGGCCACCACATTCGGTGCAACCACTAGCTTAGCCTAATTTCTATCTACATTGATGATGGAAGACAGGAAGTACAAACATATTAGGCAAAGGTCCCATGACTTCTGTGATGATCGATGCGATGTTTAACAATGGTGTCAATTGAAAATATACCACAGTGTCTATTCTAGGCGTATACTGCTAGCTTCACATAATTATTATCTAAATGTTATGCACCTGTTGTAGATGTTCACACAAAGGTCTCATGACTTCTGTGTTGACAAATGTGACATCCAACAATGGTGTCAATTCTATGGTGGCCACCTATAGATGCCACCACATGTGGTGCTACCAATGAAAGATGTTGTAATAAAAGCGAAAGGTCTTTGGCCTATATATGGCCTATATGGCCTGTGTGATGACACTTGTGATGTCCAACCATGGTGTCAAAACATACCACTATATCTATTCTTGGCTGACACACATGGAGCTACCCCTAGCTTCAACTTATAATTATGAAAATGTTATGCACCTGTTATTACTGTAAACACAAAGGTCTCATGACTTCTGTGTTGACAAATGTGACGTCCAAACAATGGTGTCAATTCTAGGCCACCTATAGAGGCCACCACATGTGCTGCTAACACTGAAAGATGTTGCAGTATGCATATTATAAAGCTAAAGGTCTTATGGCTTGGGTGATGACCCGTGAATCCGGCAATGGTGTCAAAAACATACCACAATATATCTATTCTTGGCTACCACACATGGCAATACCGCTAGCTTCACGTAATTAATATTTATAATAGTAATGTGAAAGATCTTGTACGCTAAAGGTCTCCTGACCTGTGTGATGACAATTGCGATGTCCAATAATGGGTGTTGACATATTTCACACGACTTAAATAATTTGAATCATTTTCAAGCAATTACAAAATGACAGTACTGCTATATCAGGCAATCTATGTAACTATGCATTTTGCACATCATAAATGTCACCAGGAACGAAAATAGAATTACTTTGTTCTGGACCGAGTCCTAAGTACACGTATCTCGGGCTTGGGGTCTATGGACTAATGTGCCTTAAGCCATTCACGACTGGTCCCAAATATACTTGGGCTGGGATCTATGGAGAATACATGTTTAATATACTATCATCATGTTATATCACCCTCAATGATTTACCTCTTAACCCCTTGACAACGGGAACCGGGTGGGTTGTGTACAACATCTATGGGGATTTCAGAATCTCGAAGTGAACAGGTTAACTGACAGAAACTGCTCATACCATGTCTACAGAGCTGCAGTATACATAGTAGGTTAACCTGTTCAGGACTGGTTCCGAAAATATTCGGGCTTAGGTCTATGGAGAATACATGTTGTAGTAAAATCAGTCCGTCCTGAACGGGTTATAAGACTGGTCCAAAAATATTTGGGCTAAGGTCCATGGAGAATGCATGTACGAGTAATACCCACAATTGATTTGTCTTCCATGGGTTAGAAAGGGTTTATTTTGCCTACAACGGATTCTTTCAGCAGGACACTCTGTTATGCTTCACGCACATTGGTATATAATTATGTGTGTGAACTTGGCAGAACAGTTGCACCACAAATTAGCCGTTGACAGTAATTGGACACGCATCGTTAGGACAACTGTATTATATACATGTAGGTCATGGGGCAGGGTTTGAGGGTACCTGCTGGCTGGGCTGGATGTATAGTCGAATTACTTTCAGCACGACAACATTACGTCCTTTGTGGTATGCAATCTATGCAGGCAGCGCAAGATAACCAACCTCTTCGTGTAGCTTTGGCGCACAATCTCTATCATAAAAATTGTTGTCAGTACCTACTCTGGCACATTATGTAAGGAACACTTATTTATGTGTGTCTGTTATATAACTTGATACAGAGAAGATTATAGTGATAGTGAAGTCTTGTAACCTGCTCATGTCTGCCATGATGTAACACTCCTAGCACTATTACCTGGGCCATCCTCGGGGTGATTTACAAAGTTTTTGATTGGACTTCTCTTAAAGTAATGGAAAGCCATTAGTTGCCTTGTTTTGGAACAATTATTTGTTAACACAGTATAAAATTTGGTTAAATTTGGTTAAATCGTCAATAAAAATGACACATATTTTCTATAATCAAGGATATTTCATCATGTTCTTGATGTCAAATTTCTTAAAAGTCTTAAGTATGTGCATGTTTGCTTATGAATATTCTATATTCCAAGGCTACAAATGGCCTCCCATAATTTAAGTCTAACTTAGAATTTATGTTTATAACTCCAAATTCATGTGAAACACCCCCCCCCCCCCCGGTCATTGGGTACAGTTCAATCCAACACAAGTATCTTGTGCACCATCTCAACTCCCAAGGGGAGCATACTAGCCGCATGCAAAAGAGATAATATTCTTACTTCTTTGTGATGCCTCAAAGACGTCGCTCGAGCTGTCGACGCTACTTTTCCTCCTGCGATGCCTGGCTATAATCCGCTCTGTTTTATCAGAATGTTCTTCAGTCTCAGACCTCCGTAACCTGCAATAAAATGTTTCCAAAAAAGAGTGGAATCATCATTAAATAATCTGTTCATAATTAAATCATATGATTGTGATCATACCAACTTTACCCATCAAGCATAATGATTATGTCCATGCTATTTTCCATCCTGCGATGTCTGGCTATAAATTAGCTCCGTCATTCCAGAATGTTCTACTGCTGTCGGATCTCAGTAACCTGGAAAGAAATGCTTGATAACCTAGATAACATAATGTAATAATCAGTTACTAATCATGTCACTTGGAGCCCATTCACACGTCTGCCAGACCGTGATTGCAATCACGATTGGAATCATTTTTCACTCCAATCACGGTATTTTTGACCGTGTGAAAGCAAACTAGAATCACGAATCGCGAAACTCGAATTGTGGTCCGGAGATGTTTTCTAATCATGATTTACTCAAATCACAGTGTAAAGCTCTAGTGTGAACGGTTTGACCTCCAAAACATGATTTCGGAGGCGGAGCTTACGTGACCTTACATGCACTTCTGCCGATAAACTGCTTCGAGTGCAGTCTTGCAGTGTAGTACTAGTGCTCTCCTTGTTTGATTGACAGGTACGTCTCCAGAATCGTGATTGTAATCACAGTATGCATGAAGTCTTTTTCGTCGTGTGAAAGCAAGGCAACTGATTGTAAAATTGATTCCAATCGTGATTGCAATCACGACTTGGCAGATGTGTGAAAAGGCTCTTGAATTAATGAGACAGTATACAAGGATAGCAAGCGATCATGATGCATGTTGGGACACAGTGTTTTACACCACTTTCAATTTACACCCGACAAGCAAGGTTGTTGCGGCCTAGCTGTCACAAAATGGCATGATTTTGCAATAAAACCTCAGTATGTTGACATTTCATGTACAGTACTACCATCTAATTACAGCATTATTTCAGCTATTTAATGCATGCAGGTAATCCAAAGCTATGTTATGATGGGGAAAAAAATAATCATGATTATATTTGCACTGTAAATATTGATTGGATTACATATGTGTATTGTGTATATATACTCTGAACCAGATGTCACTGTAATATAATACATGTGTATCACGTTCCCATCAGTACAAGAACAAATGCTTAGGCCCCCCAAAAAAAATTGTTGGATTGGAGTAACGGGCAACCAAAAATTAGGGTAGGTACAATGTAGGTAGGTTTTTTTTTTTTTTTTTTTTTTTTTTTTTGCAGGATTCGCACAAATACACGAAAACACACACACTAATAACACATATCGCAATTGGAAAAAGAATTATAAAAAAATATTTTAAAATCTGAAAAAACCTTTAGGGTCGCCGGTATTTTTAGGGTCGGGAGGGTTACGCCAATCCAACAATTTATTTTTCATGCCCTTATTTGCCCAAAAGGGTAATAGAACAATAGCCTGCTATTGTATCCGATGTAAATAGCCACTCTCATCTTCCATCTGATCATGTAGCAATATGCTGTCAATTGCATATGGGCCGGCCAAGGGCTATCAAGAAACATCTTTCGTGTAGAAACATCAAGGGCATAGACATGGTCATATTCTGCAGGGATTTAATTTCTGCTATCAACACTGACGGACTAAACGACATTGAATCGTTAGTATCTTCCTACGACACATCACTACGCGGAGTCCTTGACTCTCATGCACCTATTAAGGAAAGGGACATCACGCTTCGCCCTAACGCCCCATGGTACAATGACTCCCTCCGCCAAGCGAAACAACACCGACGGCGCTGTGAGAGACGTATGCTGAAAACGGGACTAGAGGTAGACAAGGAGATATACAAGTCCCAGTGCAAGTCATACTACAGTGGACTATCTCAAGCTCAAAATGATTACTATCAGGAGAAGATCGGATCATGTGATCAACGAAAACTCTTCCGTGTGGTTAAGGAATTAACTTCGCCCAATATCGAGTGCCCCCTTCCAAAACATGAATGTGCCCAAACTTTAGCAAATGAGTTTGCCAATTTTTTCTTACACAAAGTACAGAAGCTGAGAGAGGGCCTCAGACAGGTACCTCAAGTGGATCTAACGGTAAATTTGCCAGAAGATTGTCATTCTTCTATGAATGAGTTCAATATGCTAACAGACGAGGAAGTGTTACAATTGTTAAAGTCAGCATCTTCTTCTACATCCTCTCTGGACCCTTTGCCAACCTCCCTGACGAAAAAATGCTCATCAGTATTGACACCAATGATCACCAAGATCATAAACTCGAGCCTCCAATCTGGTGTCATGCCAGTGTCCTTAAAACAAGCTGTTGTTACACCACTGGTAAAGAAAACAGATATTTCTCCTGAGGAAATGTCTAACTATCGACCTATCTCCAATTTATGTTTTCTCGGAAAGCTTATAGAAAAGGCTGCGGTGAACCAAATACAGACTTATCTCTCACAGAATGATCTCCACAACCCCAGGCAATCGGCATATAAGCGCCAACATAGTGTCGAAACAGCACTTGTCCTAGTTCAGAACGACATTCTCTCATCCCTGGATCAGCGAAAAGAAGTCCTTCTGGTACTGTTGGATTTCAGTTCGGCCTTCGACACCATCGAGCACCCTGTACTGCTAGACCGCCTGAATCATCTTTATGGACTTGACGGTGTAGTCTTAGATTGGATAACATCCTACTTATCCCAGCGCTCTCATGTTGTGAAAGTAGATGATGCTTTTTCCCAGTCTGTCAAGGATGATTTTGGAGTACCACAAGGATCAGTCATCGGACCCTTGATGTATACTTTGTACAGTGCTCCCATTTCTACAATCATTGATGCCCATGGACTGAGTTCAATGCTTTACGCTGACGACACACAAATTTATATTGCATTTCATCCACATGATCAGCAGGCTACCATTGTAAAAGTTAATAATTGTCTAAGTGACATAGTGTCTTGGGCGAATACAAACATGTTGAAAATTAATGCCCAAAAAACTGAGCTTATTCATTTTTCTTCAAGATTCAGTCCATCATCTGTACCTGCGTCTGTCATTGTCGATGGTCATGATGTATGTGAAACATCTAAGGCACGAAACCTGGGCGTTGTTATGGATCAACACTTGATACTTAGAGATCATGTTCAAATTAAATGTTGTGCAGCTATGTCTGCCTTAAAAAGAGTGGCTCAATTGCGCGCGTTTTTAAGTCCAATAATAACAGAAAAATTGATTCATGCATTTGTTTCCTCTCGAATTGATTCTTGCAATGGCCTTTTGTTTGGTGTCTCTCAAAAAGACATGTCTAAGTTACAAGTAGTGCAAAACAGCGCTGCAAGACTGATTATGCGAGCCAAACGCAGAGATCCTGTAACGCCTATGTTGACCTGCTTGCATTGGTTACCAGTGGAAAAAAGGATTATTTATAAAATAATTCTTTTGTGCCATAAAGTGTTAGTAAACAATGCACCAACTTACTTGGCCGATTTATTAAAAATATACAAACCAATGAGAAGTCTCCGTTCCGTCAATAAAAATCTCTTGATAGTCCCTAAAACACAAACACATACATACGGGGATCGTGCATTTGCAACAGTAGCACCCAGGTTATGGAATGAGCTCCCCCAACAGTTAAGAGACATTAAAAACACAGATTCGTTTATGAAGTCATTAAAGACCCATCTTTTTGTTTAAATAGGCTGCACTGTAATAATATTTATCTTTTCTTTAATTGTATAATTTTTGTGTGTACGTTGTTTTTGTAGGTTGTACTATATTTTGTTTATTTAATTTAGTATTGTAAAGCGCATAGAGAGTAATTTTACTATTATGCGCTATATAAATGTATATTATTATTATTATTATTATTCATTGGTATGTCTAATGAGTTTAATATCAATATATAGATTTACAGTTGTGCTTACAAATATGGTAAATGAAATGTGAATATTCATGCAATTTATGCAGTGGGTCTATGGATGTTTAATAAATGTGTAATTATACATTAAATCTGATATCTTTCTCTTTTTTTCTCCCAAAAGCAGATGTGCATAAATACAGTACAACCTTTTCCCTCCCTTAAATCTTTTCTTCTTCATGAACTCTTATTTTAATATTTTATACAATCATCTTTCACGCACTCTCTCATTACCAACATGTTAAATTAAGTCTTCATTCCATAAAATATTACAATATTTATAGTGATGAATTAAAACAAGGTTTTTAAGCATTTTCCCTTAAAACAGGTAAAATATTATAATACAACAAAATCACTTCTCAGATAGATATTTGATTGTTATGAAAATATTTGGACAAACGGTACTGGTAAGAAGATCATTGTCATTTATATCAATCTGCTGCAGTCCATCAAAACAAACATCACCTGTTGATTACAAGCTCCATAAAGCAACAATTCTTGATGAATCTGAATTACTGCATAATAATCCTTTGCTAAATAATCATCATTCCAATCTCTCTGGCACACAATTATTGCCTCGCAACCTTTAATGTGAATAATCATCTGCGAAATAATCATCATTTCAATCTCTTTGGCACACAATTCTGCCTCAAGATCTTTAATGAGAATAATTGTGACTGGCAAAACCCTGCACTTGTTGGTAATTCATGTATTGAAGAAAATTGGCATTTTAAGTTCACATAATGTGTGTAAAAGACTTATGATTGTCAAATTGAAACAATCATATCTTCGCCTATAATTGACCAATTTTTGTTAGAACAAAGCATCAAATGAAAGCTTGTGATGAGGCCTTTCTAATGGTATGAAAATCTACATTTAGATTTATACCGAGAAGTGCAGGGTTTTGATATAGCCCGTCACAATTATCTGCGAAGTAATCATCATTCCAATCTTCCTGGCACACAATATGTGACTGGATATAGCAAAACCTTGCACTAATTGGTAAAAAAAAATTTCATGAAATTTAAGCCATGAGAAAGGCCTTATCACAAGCTTTCATTTGACGCCTTCCTTTAAAACATCCAGCAATATTTGGCAACGATATGATTGTTTCAATTTGATGAACATAAGTCTTTAACATACATTATGAGAACTTTAATATAAAATCCCCATTTCTACAAAACATGAATTACCAACAAGTGCAGGGTTTTGCTATATCCAGTCGCATACTGCCTTGAGAACGACCTTTAATGAGAAATCAAAACGCTCTTTCCAGATGCCTCGAAGATAGTAACTAAGTACATCCCTGGGACAGAAGCGGGTCACTAAGCAACAACTGACTGAAGGATGCGAGCGGAAAATGAATTTGATGAGGCAAATGAGAACAGATCGGGAACAAATCAGGCAAATTGGCAATAAATATCTTTCGCAACGATACTATTCCCCCTGATGTATCAGGAATCAAATCACGCAAATTGCTCCTGTGATAGGATCCAGTGTACCCAATAATTACTTACAGAAGCAAATGAAGTTTGCTTGCATCAAATTGAACCTAGCAAATTGCTTCTAACAATCAATTGTTTTTAGCTTTAATATTAAATATTTGTTTTTTACTCATACGGCACACTGACATAGTAATACTGACTTTTTTTAATATGAGTATAATTCAGATAGAAATGTGAACATTTTCATCCAAGAATATGTATTTTAATCATTACAACAATTAATAAATGTCAATAATATTAATATCTTTGATTCTGCAGTGAATAAATGAAGAGTAGACTATTTTAGCTTTTCAATCTTTTTTTTAGGTGAAATTTTGACAATATCAAACACCAAAACAGATAAAGAATAACCTATCAACTTGTAATACATTTTTAAAGAAACTGTATCCTTAAATTCCATTTCATCATCATGTTAACATGAGTCTCTGAACATTATCTGAAGTCAGAAAGTAGATTTACAAAGATGTAAGGGGTACTTACTCTTCATAATTATCTTCAGTTGATGATGATGCAGATGATAATAAATCCATGATTTGTATGTAATTAATTCCAATTAAAAGATCCACTTAAGAATAACTTTATAAATCTCAATGTCAGATACTATAAAATAAAATCAATGATTCAACGTTCAACGACATTTTATAACAAAAATTTAATTTGTCGGTATTTCACTAAAAACAGTACCAGTAAATGAATTCAGAATAGAAGATCAAAAGTTTTTCATAACTTGTATTAAAGAAGTTTGTGTAAAAGGAATTCCAAAATACAGCATTACAATTCTTCCAGGGCATCCGTTTATGGTTTGCATACACATCATCAGTTCTTTGTTTTCTTTTAAACACAGCATTATGAAGTCAAAATTACTGCTGAAGAATTAATCAATGACTTGTAGTAGGTAGCAACAAAACAGAACATCCGTATTTAAAACAAAACTTGTAAAGTCGACATACTCCAAAAGATTCAATCAATGGCATGCACGTCCTACTTGTAGATAGTAAATTCTACAAGCAGCTATTCCCAACGCAACTTATACCGTCCACATACCAGCTCCAAATGTTCGTTGGCACCTGGCAAACGCATGTTGCACACCACCCCCGCCGGCAAGCCACACAAATTACATACTATATTACACACTTTGGTTCACTAATGAGGTCTGTTACCGCACTATATTATAGTTGCTCGATATGAAAGAAACAAAATTGCCTGCGAGCTGTGACAATGTGATGTCAAGTAGGGTATAGAAGAATGTACTATTATAATACTGCATGGGGTAGTGGTGCTATAGCTCTGTAAACTTTCTACAACTCTTAGCTAACGTTCCCTCTCTCTATCTACCCCTATCTTTTTATTTATTTGTTATTTATCACTATTCGTCTCTCTCTCTTATCTCTCTATCTAGCTCCCCCTTTATCTGGGTCTCTATTCCCTGTTTCTTTATAATCAGCCAACATAATAGTATATATTCTTATTTCCCTCTCCCCCTCCCCCCCCCCCCCCCCTCCTTTTCCCCCTTTAATCTTTTCATTCTCTCCACCTATCTCTTTATCTTTACTCTCTCTATCCCTATATTTCTTTATATCACTCTGTATACATAATCTCCTCTATATCTCCCTCTCTCTTACTTTTATTTCTCAAATCATCTTTTACTCTCTCTCTCTCATCTGCTTCTTTGTTAATAGCCTGGTCACATATCAACAGATTGCGCAAACGGATGTCAAACGGAGAGCTAAATTTTCCATCCGTTCTATACGTTTCTTGTCTGTTCCTTGTCCGGTGATGTACGTTATTCTATGTTTTGTACATGAAGCAATGGAGACGACGTTCATCACCGGATAATTTAATTTTGCAAATTGTCTATTCGTTGGGCATACGTTTCCGATATCCGTTGATATCTGACCGGGCCATTATGTTGACTTTCTCTCCCCAACCTCTATTGCTCACTTTATCCCTATAATACTCATCCATTTTCTATATATATTTTTCTCATTACCTTTTCTCGCCCGAGTCAAAAACATTCCCTGTTTGTTTTATAGCCAGACTGTGAGAATAAATATTGGCTTAGCAAATTAATCAGTTCTTTTATCCAAAGGTGTCAGACACACAATTCACACAACCGTGTTAACGTGTCTCAGTTTACAAGAGCTAATAGTGTCTTTTTGACATGTAAACTCTGTTTTCTTAATTCAATGACATTTGAAGAATTTCACTTGGACTACTTTTTTGTTGTTGTGAAAATGCATTTGACGACTATCTAGGGTCTACTGTTTAATTTTTAATAGCAATTGATCTACTAGGTCCACTAAGAACTGCTTCTATTTTCCCAATCTGCAGAGAGCTATTTTTTTTCTTTCTAGCAAGATCATTGTTAAATATGTAAACATATCTGTGTTTCCAACTATTACAGCATTTGCAATACATTAACATCTAATACAGATGGCGCCCCCTCCCCTACATCACATACCCCCCCCCCCCCAATCAAATGCCCCCCACCCCTCAATAATCATAATTGGTAGTAATAAGAATGCCAGTGAACATATGTTTGTCTGCCTTTGAACCCGTTCCCTTTGAGATTTTGAAATCCCCATAGACTGTGTACATAACCCACCAGGTTCCCATAAGCAATGGGTTAACATATTCAACATAAAACTTTGCTTATAAATATACATTGCATCCTTTTTTTATAGACTCCAGCCTGCAAATTTCAGGGCTAGCCTCATATGGGTTAAATAAATGTGTGGTTAATAGTATGTCAATCATAACAATATGGCTTCAATTATACCTGAAAATCATTTCCTGAATGAACTCAACCACAAACACACATATGGCACCAATAATACCAAGTACCGTAAATGTTGCATGTACTACCAAAATATACATTTATAAGCATTACAGTATGCTGCGTAGTGAGTTTGTAAGAGTTAGAATACATGTAGTTCTGAAAAGCAAAATACTTGTGGTAGTTGCACAGAAAGAATACAATTTGAATTAATTGTGCAGAATACACTTTCAACTCCCTCTGGAACATTTCAGCCCGGAAGCCATAACTCAAGTGACACACACATTCAATGGTGTACAACAGTACTAACATTCCAATCCTAAGTATTTTCCTATAAATGCACCCAACGAAATACTTTTCTGATGGAAACTAATAAACTGGCATCAGGGGGGTTTGAACTCGGGACCTCTTGATTTAAAGACACGCCCCATCTACTCATGTGTAACACTCTGCACACAAAGCGTGCCTTTTCCTCATGCCAACAACATTATAGCCTGCCTATGTTACATGCTCTGGGGGGTGTTTCACAAAGATCCTAAGTTGAACTTAAATCGAAGTTGGACTTAAAAATTATAGAAAGCCATTATTTATTTTAACAGTTGTTGATAAAGTTCTTTTAAAAGGCATAAAATGGTGATTCAAATCATAATAATATTATCTATTATCAAAGTGATTTCATGTTCTTGATGTAAAATTTATGAAAGTCTAAAATACTTGCATATTTGCCTTTGAATTTATTTTATTCCAAGGCTACACATGGCTTTCCATAATTGTTAAGTCCAACTTAGAGTTAAGTTCAACTTTGTGAAACACCCCCAGATGTTCTCATTCATTACCCCCTGGCATTAAATCCATTGCCTACGGAAACCTGGTGGGACCTCTATTAACACTATGGGGGATACTAATCAAGTACACAGAGCAGGTTAATATGGTCAATGCAGAGTGCAAGTATTTGCCGTCACTGTCCTCGTGTTGCATTGCATGCTGGGAAGGCATCCCAAGTTAGCTCCCCTCACGAGTTAAGCGGAACTTAACCCATTCCCTTTGAGATTCTGAAATCCCCATTGACTTTGTGTCATAGGCAACCTGGTTCCAGTACGGAAAGGGGTAAGAAATAACCTTTATTAGAATTGATAGAAACCAAACATCGAGCAAAAGTGTTCCCTGTTGCTGACCTTGTGTTGCCAGGCATGCTGGGAAAGTATTCTTGGTCTGCTCCCCTCACGAGTTGTAGGTATGCGGAACTTAGCATGCCATTCAGAAATAACCTATATTACAAATTGATTCAAACCAAGTATTGACCTGCTCAAGATTATAGAGCTACAGAAATATTCTTGCACAGCATTTCTGACACCCTTGGGTAGACTTTAATATATATGTGTTTATAATTGAATTATATCTAATATGATAATTTTCTGGAGAAATGCCATGAATATATCTTTTATCTGCTTCAAAAATAGCTTAATTATTCTTCTCCTTGATTAATGTCCAATGCCTCAACCCTTTTTGGGTACAGAATAAGGACACACGTGCCCCCCTCCCCCCACACCCCATATTGCTACTTTGTGTATGGAACCATTACTTTGGATGCATCTATACCTAAATTTCATGTCCTCATAAGCGTGGCTGTTCCATTTTACTATTAAACAAGTATTGGAACCATTTTGACATTTTACTTTCGGAGAATGACACATGACATTTGTGATTCGTTAACCGTTTACCGAAATGGTTGGTCATGAACGTATGAACCTACATAAACTACTACTAGTACTATTAGGCATGCCTACGGATTACAATCGTCCGATTTAATATGACCGTGAAGGATAATGGATCGGTATTTGAACAATGTTACTGTGAAACTTGTACATGATATTGTATGTCGTTGAGATATGTGGGAAGAGTAGAAAGTATACTAGTAGCCATTGACCAGTATAACCATTAACATTATACAAGCCTCCACACTAAGTTTTTTTTCTCTACTGGCCTGTTCAGGCAAGAAAAATTATAATTTTTCAAATTTCACTTGCCTGAACAGAAAATTGACTTGCCTACTTACTTCTAGATGACAGTTTCTCTCGTAGGTGACCAATAATTTTGTTGCCAAATCAGGCAACCAAACTAGGCCATTTATGACATTTTACTTGCCCGACATCAAATTCTACTTGCCGGGGGCAATAGGGCAAGTGTTAGCGTCGAGCCCTGTATTAAACCTATAATACTTCAGTGTACTTGTACACATTCTGCTGCTAAGTACTACATCTCAATGGGTAATGTACAACATACAGTCAAACCTGAGTATAGTGACCACCTAAGGGAAACGAGTGAAGTGGCCACTGTAGCCAGGTGTCCCATAACATTATGGATCACTTTTGGTGGCCACTATAGGCAGGTTAAGTGCTATCAGTGTTGTAGTCGAGTCTACCATTTCAGAGTCAGAGGCCGCCAGATCAAACATCTTCTCATTTGTTTTAACATTTGGCCTTGGGTCCAAGTCCACCGACAGAAAAATGACATCAAGACCGTGACTACAAAAGTGGCTGCTACATATGTACTTTCATGAATATTCATGACTGATTCTAACTAACTGCTGTATGTAGCATACATCCATGTACCATACATCAATGAATATGCATGACACACAGGCATCATGAATATTCATGACACACAGGCATCATGAATATTCATTACTTATTCTAACTTGCTGTACATGCAGCATAAACCCACATAGCCATACATTCATGAATATGCATGACACACAGGTATCATGAATATTCATGACCAATTCTAACTTGCTGTACAAGCAGCAATACACATATCATACACATTCATGAATATGCATGACACACATGCATCATGAATATTCATGACTAATTCTAACTTGCTCAATGTAGCATACCCACATAGCCATACATTCATGAATATGCATGACACACAGGCATCATGCATATTCATGACTCACTCTTACTGACTATTTACTTGCAGCACAGGCTTGTCTACCTACTCACTCCATACACGAACATGAATATTCATCACTCCCTCTGTCCAGCTGTATACATGTATGGCAACAGGGTTTCTCATGCCATGGCAGTAATGATGCATGACTAGTCTACACGTGCAGACACAACTCTCTCTACGGTCACGTTCGAATCTGGAGAACTCATTAACAAATCTAAAAATACACGTAACATTGACATGATATGCTACATATAAGTATACATGATCCTACATGGATTAATCTATAAGTAATGTATCTTCTATTCTGTATATATATCTCCAATTTGCACATCTCTGTAATGTGTAATTCTGTTGGACTGACAGGTAGTGTCATGTGGTTGAGACTACACACTTATCGGACCCTAGAAATAGTCTAGCCTGGAATGCTGAACGTATTTGATTCGTAGAATCTTTATCTAGTTCTGTTCTGGGATCTTTCTCCATTTCTGAATGCTGTTCAATTCTAATGTGACAGATGTAACTGTAACTCTATGATAAATTTGAATTAACTTGTTTAAGACTGAACCTAAAAAAATAAGTTGGGCTTTGGTCTTTAGATAATGCATGCTACACTATCATCAATGATTCTTGATCTAACTAAAGTATTGTGTGATGATAACTTTCTAGTATTACTACATGTATAATTGTCAACATATCATTTAAATAAAACTTTATATTCAACATTGCAAAATATAAATTAAAACAGAGGTATAATGTGGTTTACTTAGTAGGGCTCACTGTATTTCTTTATTTGACTCATGTCGTATTGGTCAATTACAAGCTTTGCTTCTTTTTGGTTCCCCACGTTATGTTAATTACAAACAAATTGTTGTTTATGTAATATTTATTGTATATTAGTCTTCTGTATATTTTTTTTTTTGTATTTAGTTTATGAATATATTGTTTGTTTGTATATTTACTTGTTAAAAAATTATTTATAAATTCAAATCAAATCAAATCAAATCAAGTTATTGGCAAGCAAGAGGCAATCGGATGCCCCCCCCCCCCCCCAATTAACCCCTTTAGGACCGCTTGAATTAAAAGTATAACATGTATTCTACATAGAACTCAACCCTAGTATTTTGGGGACCAGTCCCGAATGGGTAAAAGACGATTTGATTTTAGATATAGCACGCTCTGTCGATAAACTACAGCCCGAGAAGTATCCAACCAGTCCTGAACGGGTTTAAACATTTTGAACTAGAACACCTCATGAATGTTTTAAAAATAAAGAAAAAGTTAAACAGATTTATGTATTACATATATTACATATTTTAAAAATAAAGGAAAAGTGCAAAAGATTTGATTTTTATATATTACATGCCTTGTCCATAGATCACAGCCCAAGAACTTTGAAACCAGTCCTGAATGGGTTAAATACTAGACTAGAACACCTCATGAATGTTATCAAAATAAAGGATAGATGTCACATGATGGTACGCTGTAGGTGTGATTCACACGCTTAGTCTAAACTGAGATTGATCAGGGATTTACTTTGGAACTAAATTAACTTGCAGCAAAACCACATATTCTGTCCTTTTTTTAGAACACAATTAACCCACTCGAGGCCATTTGATATCGCTATAACATGCATTGTACATTGACCTCAGCCAAGGTTTTTCAGGACCAGGACCAGTCCCAAACAAATTAACAACATCAAAATATGACAGCCTAAAGATGAGTGTTTTTGAGCGAGGCCCTGAATCATCACCAAGTAAGATTTGTGTAGCTCTAGAGATATTTTCTGACAACAAGAAATTAATGTAATCCATGTTGTTGGTTGTTCGTTTGCACTTTTTCATCATTTTTAAATATTCATACCTACCTAGCTGTAACTCACATTCTATTCTTTCATCAAGGCTGATGGAACTAAAACAGAGAAGAGTGGTACTGACCCATTGAAGAATATTTTATGTTTAAAAGGGGCATAGCATAGTCGGACTGACCCTTTTTCCAGCTCTCCGAGCTTTGCGGGCATTCCGTATTTCCGTATTATATGTTGAAATTTACTTCAATTTCATATTACATGACATGAATCTAACTTTGTATGTTTTGTTATGTTATTGGTATGATCATATCATGTAAATGAACTTGTATTTTTTTATTTTATGATTTAAAGTTTGGAAATAAAATGATTGAAATTAGAAATAAATAAGGACTAATGGGCAGCACACAAATTATTGGGGTGGCACGATCTATGTATTCATTTAAAAAAAATGATTTTCCCCCTCGTTATTTTATTGTTCTTGTAAAATTATTGTGTGGGGGGGGGGGGCACATGCCTCCCTCCCCCTCCCTAAGCTAGGCCATTGTTTGCAACAATGAAGCATTCTTCTATTTTGGGGGAGGGGGAACCTGTCCTGAATGAGTTAACCCATTGGCCACAGGAACCTGGTGGATCCCGTATTAACTCTATGGGGATTGCAAAATCTAGCAGGGTTAACAGGTTAACTGCGGAAGATGACCAGGAAATTCCGAGTATGTACCTAGCTGGAGAACAGGTAATTAATTACAGTAACTTTTTCATGCCATGCCATGATCCCACACTCGTGATCACGGGATGCTCATTCTGGTTAAGAATGACAGGAAATTTCTAAAAAAACAATACGTTGCCCGTTTCCTGACCTTCCCAACTTTTACAAATTAAACACGTTCAAGGTTGATCCTGAAAAAATACTCAGGTTCGGGGGCTATGGAAAATGTGAGTTATCAGGCCCCTGAAAGCCCCCCATCCCCTCTTTTTGAGAGGGGGCAGAATAGCAGTCCCTCCATCAAAAAAGTAGGGGTTCTGGGGGTGTAGCACCCCCAAGTTTTGAGGGGGTGCTGGCCCTATGACATGGTTAACACCACCCCCCCCCCCCTCTCTGGTTATAAAATTAAACCCTAAACCAGTGGCCCCGACCAAGAACACCCCCGCATACACAATTTTACAGAAGGCCTCGAACACAGGCACCGACTGACCTAAAATCAAGTACAATTAAATTAAAACACTGTTATACCAGATTTTAATATCAACTATTTAATTATAACTTTATTGTAGATCAAGTGCACTATTTATTATGCAATATCAGCAAGTATCATAATTGCTTTTAGGAAATAAATGTTGTTAATCATACATACCATATGTCACCTGGTTTATAGTCCATGGAAAACATCATTCTTTACACACAAAAAGGGTGTTATTTGTAGAAAAAAAGGCTTCCAAAAGTTTCTTAACAGAAGTAGAGCAACAGTTTCAAAAGAACTTAGCAATGAACAAGAGGTTACTTCAAGAGAAATACAGTGATGTTCTTTCAGTGGAGATGATAGTATATAAAATATTTTCTTGATAGATGCCTGAAAAACTTCCTGATGCACATATACAGGTATGTCTAGTTCCTGAGATCTGGTAGTGCTGTCTGTCGAAGGGAATACATCATTTGTAGGCAGATGTTGAAATCCTCCAATAAAGGTTAGCAGCAACAGTTTCAAAGGAACACTACAAAGGAATAATACCTCTTTGACAACCCCAAAACAAAATTGAGTCCACTACGTACAAGGGCTTTCAAAATATGTTCCCTGGCTCTCTCAAAGAATTTCCTTCTTGACAGTGGCTTGAAAAAACTTCCAAAGACAATCACACCAACAGTTTCAAATTGATACAGCAACGATGAGGTATAATACGTCCCTAGCAACAACAAAATACAACCAAGTCCACTGCAAGAGCAACCACGACACAGTTACAGACTCTTGGTCTTTCGCAAACGACTTAACAAAACAAAATAAACCCCATGCTGATTCCAGCATGCAATTTATGCGCTTGGGGCAGTGGACGCAAATAAAAGTGAATAAAAACGTTTCCTCGGCTCACTCACTGCAATTCCAACTGAGGAAACCATTCAAATAACTTCATCACATTTAAATTTGAAGAAATTTAAAAGCAGTCTAGTCTATCAACAGCAATACAATTAAAGAAATCGTCCCTATATTAACTTAACCACATGTGCATGGTTGAGAAAGTTAAGCGATATCTCTCCCCAGCAATTAACTTGAGGAAGTTTTGCGAACAACTCTTAATCACGTTTGCACGTTTAGGGATCTTTTCACGCAAAATTAGGGTACAGGAAATTGCCTCTAATAAAGTCTCATTTGCATTTATGGGAGATCCACCCGATATTGTTCCGCATGACCTTACAGTTAAAGACAACCAAAACCAAAGCCCCAAAACTCTAACCCATTACCTACACGATATGGTGTGCCACGTGTTATCTTTATAGGGATTTCCCATAAGCGGGATAAAACGGGTTAAAAGGGTCATTGACCATGTTTTATTTCTTACAACAGCATAATGTACATCAATAGATCTTTCGGTAGATAAACTACATGAATACTGAGAACAATGATTAAATGCTGTCATTACAATTAGTCCTTCACTTTTTGATACAACTATTAAGGAGATCACTATGCATCTTTTGTCAAGGAGACCGAATAGGCCTTGTCCTTTATTTCCTATTATTTTACAATCAATGCATACATCTATCGAAGATCACTTAAATGATAAATGGTGAGAACATTGATGTATGTTATCAATATACAAAGTCCTTCAATTTCAGATATTATAGAGAATTAAAAAGGGGCCTTCACTTCTGGACAGATTTATAAAATCGCTGTCATTTGAATTTCTCTCAACAAGACATAACAGATGGAACAGATAATTTTTCTTGAATATTAACATAGCATATATTTAAAATCAAATCAATCAAATCAAATCAAAAACAAATCAAATCAAATCATATAAAATAAAATCATAAAGTTGCAGTGGAAAGAAGCACTATGAAAGAAGACATCCAACAACAAACAAAATTAACAAAAAAATCAAGTAAAAGGAATATTAATTTTACAAGAAGAATAAACTTAAATCATGCGTTAGTCCAATGACACAACAATTATTTCAGTCACCTGTTTATCATACATTCAAAAGCAAGACCAAGTCAAAACATGCGGTTATTCCAATGCAGTTAGTTCATGAATGAAATAGAGAGACCAGTACCTTATATAATGTGGCAGTTCTTTATAACAAGTTTAGTTATATATGGACATTTCCAAAAAGGAAAAACATGACAAACTTGATCTTATTTCTATACTCTATTCCATTCAAATTTCAACCAATTCAATTTCTATTGAACTTAACAATTCTCTCATCAACTGTTAAATCAATATTAATGCAGGCCCAGTTAACCTGTATAGAACTTGTCCAGAAAATACTTGGGCATAGCTAGGGTCTAAGGCAAATTCAAATGCAAACAAAAATAGAATATTCAAGTGTGCAAAAGTAAAATGTATCAAAAAGTAGACTGAGTACAGATTATTCTTAGTCCATCGATACCATCTATAGCTGAACCCAATAAGGACTAAGGACAATTAGATTTTGGTATAACATAATACCCTTAATAAGACTACAGCCCGAGCATCTCTGGGACCAGTCCTCAATGGAATAAACTTTAACTCATTCAGGACTGGTCCCAAAGAATTCCTTCTAATGACAGTTCTGATCCCTTCTAATGACAGTTCACAATTTTTCTAGCAATCAGCAGACAGTTATCACGTACATGCAAACATACAAACATGACATTCCATACGATAAATCATGGCAGTTAATAAACGGCTAAGTAATTTATTTATGAATTATTTCTTTTACCTTTCTCTTCTAGCGTGCCGTGCTGCCTCGAGAGAATCGATCAAATCCTGCGTCTCCGGCGAGAGTTTTGAATCTCGACGGTCTTTGCGGCTGTATTAGTCCAACGAGGATGGATACAGGATGAGCGTTGTCATGCGTTGGTTGGAGATGTTTGTTGCACGAGCATCCATGGGGGGGCACGTACAGCCGATAGATCAAGAAGGCGGGACAGCAGAAGAAGCGGGAGTTTGTTGTATATACCGAGTACCGAGCGAAGCAGAGGATGATGAGATCGACCGTACAGTGAGTTTACATGCAGGGAGAGAGAGATATTAGTTGGTACAGCATGAGCCACATGGACACAAGACAATTAAGACAAGTCAGTATTATAACGACTATTTCATAACCAAATGTTGCTTTCCAGACACTGTAACATCCATATACTCCACAGACTTTAATAATAGGCATCTCAGCTAGACAATGTTCCGGACCTCCGGCTCACAAATGCGTGGTTAAACCGGCTTTGCTTAATAGCTTACAAGAACATGGTGATCGAGCCATGTATAAAGTCTATGGAAGTTAATACTACATCATGTTGGTTAGGCTACAAAGTATGAAGCGAAAGGTTACCTCGTTATCTTACAGCTGCCTAAACATGTCATGTACCAAGTCGAGTCAATGGGCGTTATGATGATATCTATCGTTAGGGCTATGGGTGGGTTAAACAGATGGCGCTACAAGTTTTAAGCAGGGCCCCAGATATTAGACACGATAATGGAATGCACAGTCAAAGGTTAGGGGGTCCATTAGATACGTCTTCTGGCCTGGCCGGCGTTAAATGTCAATGAACTTAATTTGTACAGTTAAAGACTTTGAAGGTTTGCGTAACAAACGATGTATTGATTCAATGAAGAGAGTTTGCCATACAGCCATGATGAACTGACTCATTACTAACATTAGCACGCTAGCCCAGGACCAGTACAATTTTACTTTAGGACAGCAATTTTTCACGGAAGTCATTTTTAGGTGGTCTGATCGGGAAAATTGATTTCAAACTTACAATTACGGAATCACAACATCTTGTATTTGTCAATGTCAACCTTCATTCATAAACTAAGTTTTGATCAGTAAATGGTGTGAGATTTTGAATTTCAAATAGTTCACAATGAAATGTTTTTTTAACGACAAGTAATTTTTGTTTGTTTGTTGGCCATCAAAAGTGAGGGGAAATTCTTCTACTAGACCAACCAGGCTACTAACCAAAATAAAAATTAGTGTGGATCATGGCTATGCAGTCGCGAAAATTGTTTTACCAACTCTGACAAGGCTTCTCTCCTGCACTTTATTGCTTGAATGAACTCTTCGATTCACATCTATGAGTTGGCAACTCCAAATAATACCAACATCTGGAAAATTGGTTATATTTATACATTATATGATATGGAAATATCTATTAGCTAGCATCTGGGAAATTAGTCATACATATCATATGGAAATAGACTTAAAAGCAGAAAACTAGAATATGTTGAATATACATCAACTAGGTGATTGGGAAAAATTTTTTTGGATAATGCTGTAAAGCACTTAACGGTATACGCTTGTCAGTCTGTTTATTTAGCTGTGTTAATACTTTTTGGACAATGCGTTAATATGATTATTTAACATAATTATTCTGTATGAATTACATAAATTAGATCAAATATGAATATACATTAACTAGTAGATACAAATACATGAAAGCATTGTTATTCATATTCAACACTTGGGAATAATGTATTAACTTAAATATTGATATTAAACATTGTTTAATATTATAAAGAACTATACATGTATGTTCAATGGGCAATCCTCATATTGCCATGCAACTGTTTTACTTTATTGTTCATGAACAAATGAAAAGCATTAATTACACAAAATGTTTTTGTTTATCTAATGTATGCCAGATGATAATTAATAGTTACAAACAAAAGTAAACATGATGAGTTTAGTTGAATGATAATAACAATATAGCAATGAATTTAAAATAACACTTATTAAAAATAACACAATAACTATTATGAGTAAAACATTTACTGGATGAAACATTCACATACCCTACTTAATTGCTACTACTTGACAGCTTTTAAAATACTTATTAGAAGACTATCTAGCATTCAACTATAGAGGACAGCATGCATATTTGTGGACAAAGCTACATGGAGTAATATAATACTAAATACTCACTGTACATAACATGTAGAGAACAAAAGTTTGTTGGCATACCCACTATCAAAAGCCCAAATTCAAGAGCAAGTTGTTTATAACCTACATGAATGGAATGTCATTACTCCATTGTACTCGATGCAGATTAAAGTTAAAATAACCCCTATTCATGTATTTTATTTCTTACACTTGAAATATTTGTACACTAAAAACAAAAAATCCTAAATATAATACCTAGTTTTTATTATTGAGAACTATTAACTCTTAAAGTGCCAGGGACTTTAATACTCTATGGCATTTGTGTGTATTGTAACTCGCAAAAATGTGAGCTTGGCACTCAAGGATTTAATGAAACCGCTTCTCATGTGATTGTTGTTTATCAATTATGAATAGTTGGTTTTGACTACCTATTGAAGTTATGCAACCAAATTTTTAAAAAATGCAACACAATGTACAATACAAATTGCCAATAGGGATATGTTAGACTAGGCATTGTACTTTGGGGCTCCAAATTAATAGTTAACTACTGCATTTAATCATTTTCTTGTTTTGCATACAGATATTATATCTTAAATATCAGTTTAAATATTCGGTACCAAATTGTTTGGATTTTATGTCAAATTATCCCCTAAAATCTAAATTATTTGTATAGTTATGGGAGACGTCTATTTGTATAACTTTATTTTTTCTTAAGGGGGTGAAGGGTGGGCATACAGTTTTTAATATCTCTCCTAAAATTTAATAAACATTCTTCAATATAATATATTATGGTGACATTGTTTTTCTTCTTTTCTTTCTTCTATTCCCTTGTTTTCTTTTATTTCCTTTATTTTATTTTTTCTGCTTTTGCCTTAAGGGTGCAGTAACATTGCCCTGAAAAAAGACATGTGATTTTCCAATGTTCCATAAATTTTACATAAACATGGTTTAACATGACTTGTTTGTAAGGATGATGAGCACAAGATCATGTTTTATTTTCCTTTCTCGTCAGCACCATTGAGGTCACCGTAGGGTATTGTAGATCAACAGTGTACCAATTAGATGACGCAAGTTACCCCTCTCTTGAGAGATCAATTAGGGGCATACAGTTTTTAATATCTCTCCTAAAATTTCTTCAATATAATATATTACGCGCAATTGTTTTTCTTCTTTTCTTTCTTATATTCCCTTGTTTTCTTTTATGTCCTTTATTTTATTTTTTTCTGCTTTTGCCTCAAGGGTGCACCTGAAAAAAGACATGTTCCATGTTCCATATTTATATAAACATGGTTTAACATGACTTATGTTTGCAAGGATAATGAGCACAAGATCATGTTTTATTTTCCTTTCTCGTCAGCACCATTGAGGTCACCATAGGGTATTCTGGATCAACAGTGGACCAATTAGATGACGCTAGTTACCCCCCTCTTGCGAGATCAATTAGGGGCATAGATGGCATATGACATCAGCGGCTATTATTACGTTATTACGTTTCCAATCCTTACATTTACAATGTTATGGAGGGTCTGTACATGTGTACTTGTAATACAGTAAGTTATATACAAATGATTTGTTGTCATTACATTTTTGTCTAAATATTATATTATAGTATTCATGTTAAATGTAAGTTATATACCTATTGTAATTATATAATATTTCCTTTAATCAATACTACTTTTCAATATTACATTTACTATTTTGTCATACTAATCTAAAATTCTAATTAATGCAAAATCTGAATATATTAGTTCAATCGACTTCCACTTGAAACAGCTTTCATACTGATGATTATTTAAATTAAATTCATAAAGGGATATTATGCAACTTCTAACCATTTTAATATGAACAAACAGATCATTTATCAGCAAGCTATCTATATTTGTTTAAAGTTATAATATTATGATTATTGAATGTTATTAGAATGACTAAAACATTGTTGCTAGTAATTACATCTATTTCATACATATGTCAAAAATATGAATTTCTACAACTACATTGACCAACAATAACTAACACGAGTGTATGCACATTTGGTTTCTATATAATGTACATGTACGTACTCTACATATAAATAAATCCACAGACTTTTAATCATGATAAAGTATACTCACTTTAGTCTTGGTGAGTTATCCTGAGAAGTATTCCCGTTAGTTTGTGCAGGTTCATCCTCCCCTGTGATGCTAGAAAGTGATTCCTTGCTTGGGTATCGCCTTGACAACGGGACAGTACCAGTATCACTCGCATTGGACAGTGTTCGCAACCGTTCAAGTGCTCCTACGGACGTTTCTTCCTTTTGATAGTATTTCCTTCGCGTGGATGTATCGCTCTCCCCGGATGAAGGTCCGAGGCCGTATTTTTCCGCGAGTTCTCGCCTCCGTTGCTCTTTGTATCTCGCGATCCTAGCCGTGCGCGTTTCCGAATCCTCCGTCTCCGATCCACTATGTAGCGCTCTTGCTAGTCCGTCGCTAACAGACATCGGCGGGTTAGCTACGGCTGTCATCTCATCTCCCCGATGCTGTCTCCCGTGTGCTCCTGTTCTAGATGTATGATCTCCATTGCTTGACGCTGGGGGTCTGCTGGGGAGGTATTTGTCCCGGATGGCGTTCACGGGGTTGGATGGGTCCGCCGCGGCAGCTGGGTAATTCCCACGCCTGATATTCTCCTTGTCAAGACTCCCGTAACCACTCTCAGTTCTTCCACGCTTCAAATCGCCGGTCTCGCGAGGTTCCTCCTGCAGACTGTGATGCCTGTACAAGTGATGCGGTGCGTCCGATTGCGACCCGCCTCTACGGTGTTGTGACTGTGACATTCCAGCGTGATGCAGCGCCGACGCCGATGATGCGTGTTTGATATCCATCACTCCGGCTCCGCTTGCGTAGCCCCCGTAGCTGTGATCCATCCCACTCCTCATTGCAGTGGCAGCAGACGATGGGCTATAATCAACCGATGACCTCTGTGCGCCCTGGTACCCCACCCCTGAGCGATCGTGACTGTATCGTCTCCGACTGCTGCTGTCAGAGCCATCGGAATCTAGACTTTTAAGGCGACCGGCGCTGGCATAGGCGGTACGGCGATCTCCGATGGATGAGTCGAAGGAGAGGGGTCTATCTGATGCGTACTTCTCCTGAAGTTTAGTGACTGCATGGGGGCAAAGGGATAGAGAGATAGAGAGAGAGATGGATTATGGATAACATTTAGTGACTGACACATCAGCTGGTTATCCAATTAGTCTGCTTGTCTGTATGTGGAAGGGGCATGGTCAGAATTCCCTCAATAGGGAGCAATACTTTTATAGGGGGGTGGGGGGGGGGGGCAAAATTTCGCACAAGGGTCCAGCCTCGACAACTTAAAATTAAATCGTTCAGGACTGGTCCCCAAAATACTCTGGCTGGGGTATACGTAGAATGTGTCTTATCCCTGAATTTAAATTGTATTGAGTGGGTTAAAATGATAATAATGTATTTCTTCAAGACATTAACTGTATGATCTCCCGCTGAGAGGAAGTGAGGGAGTCAATAATTCCAATAGAGGGGGGCAGGTGAGTTGTTTGCACTTGCACATGCAACACCCCCCCCCCCCCCCCCCCCCGGCGCCCTTAATATAGTTAGGCCATTGGTCTACAGGTATACAGACAGCTCATAGTTGAAAGGCACACACACACACAAATAATGCATGCCCATACATACATACAGGCATACAAATATGCATATCATTACTAAATTGTCGAGGTTGCAGACAGATGAAAAGGCAGTTACTTATTTCCTGTATAAACATATCAGAGCGCCTACCAGGATGTTAACTTTAAGGGATAGATCAGAAAATTTTAAAATATGAAATGAGAATCAGAAAAGGAATTAGAAACTGTATATGTTGTACGATATTTATACACAATAGTGGGAATTTACAAAATATATTGAATAGAATAGAATTTCAAACTTTATAAACCTTTTGGTTTTGCTTATAAAAATGGGCTGCTACTCTGTGTGTGCCAATCTCCACATTCGCTGGCATTCTAGACGTGCGGATTGGCACAGTTGTTGCATTGCGGGACTAGTATAAACGTGATTATTTTGTTTGGACCTATATATATTCAACATACATGCCCTAGCTATTCTTCATATCTGGGCAATTCCGTGGTAACGGAATTACAATTCAGAGAAATTTTGCTCATTCTTTTTCATAATATGGATTAGTCCTATGACCTAAAGGCTTATCAACACTTTAATAAGTTCTGGAGATATACCTGCTGTCATATAGAAACAAAAATATGGAAATTTCATACATGAGGAAAGTGCTAGCACGTATGATACGTCTGTAACGGAATTACGGCAGAGAATGGGCCTTTTTTCCCACCTTCAACTTTCACATGAATTCCTCTGAAATTTAAAAGACATTTTGTGTAGATTTATTTTAAAATTCATTGCTATGGGTGTCAACGTCATGATAACATTAATTTTTTCCTTTATGTTCATCTTCTTTGGTCATAACTGACCATGTTTCCAAAAAAGGCAGCGGTAACGGAATTACATAAATGGTAACGGAATTACGCCTTCTGAAATTTACCTTAAAAAGTTTAATTTTTTGAATACCAGATAAGCTAAAATGCCTTTAAAATGTTATTTTTATGTTCAAACATTTATAAAAACCAAATGCAAGATACTTTTATGCCAAATTATGAAGTAATATATGAATACGCCTGCTTAATTTGTTAATTTGGTAACGCAATGTGAAATTTCTAAAAAAATAACTATTTGTATTTGCGAAATTCAAGTCAGTCTTCGTTTACATAGTCCTTGTTATCAAACTCTGCAGTCCTGGCTCAAATCAATGGTCACATATTTCTCTATTTATACTAGAAAGCTATCTAATGAACATGGTAACGGAATTACACTAGTAACACTGCTTTGTCAATTATCCACAAATTCTTCTAAACTATACGTATCCATTGGATAAATATCACTTCTACCAAAGTATTTCATACACATATATATATGCAGTGCTCAATATTTTTTAATATATACACAAATAGTTTTAGCATTGCTCATTTTGCACAGAGAAATCAACCCACATCATAATTACGTCCGCGCCGCCAGCGTCGGCAGCACACAAAACGCGTCGCCGATAGCACACCACGCCGATAGCACGTCACCTACGTCAGCAACCCCTAGCCTTAATCCTGCGCACGCCAACAAGTCACCACTCTTGACGACGGATAGTCAACCTATTCGAAACGTTGAGCACCTCCTACCATCCACCCTCTCCTCGCAATACCAACAGTCCTTTCCAGGACTATCCCAACAGTCCTTTCTAGGACTACCAACAGTCCTTTCTAGGACTACCAACAGTCCTTTCTAGGACTACCAACAGTTCTTTTTAGGACTCTCCTAGAAAGAATACCAACAGTCCTTTTCAGGTCTACACCAACAGTCCTTTCTAGGACTACCAACAGTCCTTTCTGGGACTACCATAGTCCTTTTCAGGACTCAACAATCCTCCCCTCTCACATGGTGCAACCGCAAACCACACGTATTATGAAGGGTTTGTTTGATATGTGGCAAGGAAAGGGTTAAAGCCTAGAATCACGTACAGCAGTAAATCTCCCACAGGATAAGGAAGGGTGGTACCCCCTAAAACTCTAATAACACGTTTGCCGAGTTGTGACGTGACTTTGCAGCCCTATACACAAATAAACTTGTATAAAAAAACTAGATAGAGAATTCAATGGAATACACACATTTTTCCCCTGACTCCCGGGAAAAAAACTGATGTATTTAGAAAATGCTTGTTACAGCCAAATCAGATTATAATGAACTATTAATGTTGTATTTTCTTAATTTTACAATACCGCAACTATTTATACCATGTAGTTTCGCAATTTCTCTTGACATTACATCACCACCCAAAAATGTATATCTTGATATCGTTTTTTTTTTATTGCAAAGGATAAATATCAAGAGGTATTTAAATCACACGAAACGGAATCTGGAAAGTATATTTCCATTTAAATTTTCAAAAGTGACTATTATAATGAAATTGCTCCATTTTCAGGCTTTGCAGTCTATTAAAGGGATCTAGTAACTTTGTTGACATGTGCAAAAAGTGATGAATGGTTGATACAATGTATATTGTTGTTATCTGATATGTCCATATGAAAATTTCAAATCAAATGGACGTTATATGGCCGAGTAATAAGCAAAAATGCAAAAGTGACGTTCACAAACTCATTGCACTCACTTTGTAACACGGTTTTCGCGATCCATTGGATTATTTAACATCTGAACACTTCAATCGTAAATATCTTTTTAACGAAAGGGAAATTTGAAAAACCAAACCTGTCCCATGATTTTATTGTTAATACGAATACAACAAGGTATGGAGGGAACCGCTAGAATTTCAATTGTAGTTTGAGGATTTGGACAATGTTACTAAGTCCCTTTAAAGCCTAGAATCACGTACGGCAGTAAATCTCCCACAGGATAAGGAAGGGTGGTACCCCCTAAATATCTAATAACACGTTTGCCGAGTTGGTGACATGACTTGCAGCCCTATAGAAGTAAACTTGTATTAAAAAAACTAGATAGAGAATTCAATGCAATACACACATTTTCCCCGTCCTCCCTGGAAAAAATTGATGTACTAAGTATTTAGAAAATGCTTGTTATAACCAAATCAGATTATACTAAATTACTAATGTTTTATTTCCTTAATTTTACAATACCGCAACTATTTATACCATGTAGTTTCGCAATTTCTCTTGACATTACATCATCACCAAAAAATGATATCTTGATTTGTTTGTAATTGTAAAAAGATAAATATCAAGAGGTATTTAAATCACACGTAACGAATCTGGAAATCGTATTTCCCATTTAAATTTTCAAAAGTGACTATTATAATGAAATTGCTCATTTTCAGGCTCTGCCTTCTATTACCTTAATCAAACAGGAACCGTGGAATCCTGATGGATGAAGCTATTTTGGGGCTGCTTTCCCTTCCCCCCTCTATCTGATCATCTACATGTTTCATTGAAGATGTTACGGTTTGATGCTCATAGTGCCCAAACTATTTCAAGGTTATACAATGAAAAATATAAAATATAGCTTCACTGAAGTATGATATTTGCTATGAGACAAACTTAATACTATCCCACCAAAGTACCAACAACTCGCACACAGGTCAAAATTGACTCAACCCTTGACTACGGGAACCAGGTGGTTTGTGCACAAAGTCTATGGGGATTCAGGAACTCGAAGGGAACGGGGTTGAATTCCATTCAGAGCACTATATAAAGACAACTTTTTGTTGTGGACCAAACATGTACTTAGCCAAACTGTAAATTGAAAGATTTATTTGGTAAAGCTTACTTATACCACATCTGTCAGACAAATCATTAATGATAAAAAGTAAGAAAGATTGTCATCCACATTTCAGGAAGATTTAATTAACAACTTGTAAATACTGTAACGATTTATACAATGCTATCAAACAGCGCACCACTTTAATACGCAACAGCAAAAGTGTATCACAGTTGTATCAAGATTCCCTTTTTCAACTTTGATGTTTGTGTACATACTGACGAATAACAAAAGTACTAACAATTTGTAAAAGGGCAATGTCTTTTCTGTTAAAAGAAACTTTTCAAGTTTGACATTTCTCACAAAAACAATCAATTTCTCATGGCTGTCAAACAGAAAGGATCAAAACCAGAGAATTGGCGTATTAGTCGATCCAGTCATCTTTCTATAATACTGGATGGATGGCCGTCTAGTCTAAGAAAGAGGATTGGAGGATATGGATTGTTTCCCTCTCTTTGCATCAACAGTCCCCAGATATAGATGACCATGTGTTTCTATTTCTGAATCTGAGACATTTAGAGATGAGGCTTTTGAGCATGGCAATTTTGGTTTGCATTCTCAACGGAGGTATCCAGTATTCTTTTATGATATAATTTTGGTTCAAAATGTTGAAATAAATGCAAACAGAAACATTTTGGTTGAAAACAGATATTCTTCTGATTTCGGAGGTTTCTCTAAGCAATGCGATGATATAATGATGATTTAAGGAGATGTTGAACATTGTCGTTTTTAACTGTCAAGTCAACTGTGTTCATATGTTGCCATATTTGGTGACATTACTTTTCAATTTTCATTTTGGTTGATACAAAAATACAAACAAATTGCTATAAAACAGATATTCCACTGAATTCACTTTCTGAACCACCACAACCAAAGATCATGCACAAACTGAGTAGAATACTATATAGGGAACATATTTTGTTGAGATTATATAATCTGTTTGCCATGATTTGCTATAAAAAGGGATCTAGTAACTTTGTTGACATGTGCAAAAAGCGATGAATGGTTGATACAATGTGTATGTTGTTATCTGATAATTATGTCCACTGAGTAATGTGAACATTTCATGTTAAATGGATGTTATATGGCCCAGTCGAGCTAAATGCAAAGTGATATTCACTATTCATTGCATTGACTTTGTACACAGTTATGACTATCCAGTGGACAGTAAATCCGAACACTTCAATCGTAAATATCTTTTGAACGAAAGGGATATTTAAAAAAGACAAAACCTGTCCCATGCTTCTTGTTAATACGAATACAACAAGGTATGGGAGAACCACTAGAGTTCCAAGTAGGTTTTGAGGATTTGGACAATGTTACTAGATCCATTTAAAGCAAAACATCACATTAAAATAAATACAAATGATAATAAATTATTACAATACCTGATCTGTTTCCTCGGGTCGACATGTCGTCTTCTTGCAGTTGTTCTTCAGGCCTTGGGTAATTCAGCTCCTGCACGTCTTCCCTTGGGACAAAACTACAAATGGAGATTAGAGAAAGGAAATATATATATAATCTTTTAAAAATTGTATCTTAAAATATAATAGCAATTCAAGCAAACTGCAAAGCTATGAAGAGGAACAAAATGATGTTCTGTCGGCATGTTATCCCAAATATACAGTTGCAAATCATGTGCAGTCATGTACGGACAAGTACATGTATAAGCATGCAATTAATGTACTGTATGTGACCATAAACAAAACAAAATCTCATATCCTCCTCAATTGGGGGAAAAAGGACGGAAATAAATCATGAAAAAATATATAAATTAGTAATATATGGGAACAAAATTAAAATTCATCATAAATAACTTGAAACTGCAATGTTAGAAGAAAGATCCTGAATTCTCTGAAACCCAACATTCTTTTCAAGGTCACATAGATACATCATATTACAATTATCATTAGTATGCATACGAAAAGTATGCATTTTGATTATGCAATACTAAAATTGAGGGCCCAGCAATATAAAGAAATTGGACATACATTGTATATATAACAGAATTTGTAATGTTTTTTTATTTGTCTTTGATGGCCACCAGATTCAGGTTTTGGGCCGCTATAGACTTTGTAAAATTGTTTACTTTCCCGACTGGACCACAAGGAAAGCAAGTTAATTTCTAGCATTGCTTAAGCTATAAGCTTGTGTAAAGTGCATTAGAATTACAAACTAGGTCTCTCCGTGCCCCTTCCCCTTTCCACAATAACAACTGTCTGTGACATACACATGACATTGATCGTTTGTCACGGACAATACAACAGCTGGAACAGATGACTGATTAATTTATACATCATTCAGTTTAATACCAGGGGCTCAAAAAAATCACTGGCTGATCGCCACTACAAATAGGCTGTCAGACTGTCAGGCTGTCAGATACAAAGTTTATATGCATTAATATTCAGAGCCTGATTTTTGATTTTGCACAACAGTGGTCTCAACGTAATCGTGTATGCTTTTGCAGAGCATTTTTATCTATTAAACCTGTTCCCTTTGATGTTCTGAAATCCCTGAGGACTTTGTACATAGCCCATCGGGTTCCCCCCCCCCCCCCCCCCCCCCCCCTAGGCATGGGGTCAAATCACAATCCTTGGTTATCAGGTACAGTTCAAATCCGCACACATAACTTACTGCACCATCCCAACTCCTTTGTGAGCATACAAGCCCAAGCTGCTCAGTTATATGTGACCGACTATAGCAAAACCCGGCACTTGTCGGTAATTCATGTTTTGAAGAAATGGGCATTTTAAGTTCACACAATGTGTGTAAAAGACATATCTTTGCCAATTATTGACCAATTAGTAAGAACAAAGGATCAAATGAAAGCTTGTGATGTGGCCTTTGTAATAGTATGAAAGTCTACATTTTTATCTTTTACCAACAAGTGCCGGGTTTTGCTATAGCCGGTCACATATAGGGCGCTACAGGCTAAATAGCACCCCTTGACCCAGTACTGCATGTATACTCTTGGATAGAGAGCAGCAATGTGGAATACATATCTTGCTGCAGGACATAAATGCAACTTGGGCATTGATTGGGTTCGAACTCTAGCTGTTCCCGTGATTGGAAGTCAAGCACCTAACCGATCGTGCCACAACACCTCCATAGACACCCACTCCATTATTTGTTTTTACCAGTTCTGCATGGATTCAAGTTTTACAAAAGGAGTTCTGTACCTGTAGTTTTGTTGGAGCGGCTGCGTCGGCTGAGCATATAGGGCTCCCTCGATGTTGGGCACAGGTCGATGGCATAGAGGGGTTTCCCACTTTAGCTCCGAGAGGTCAGGCACTTCAAGATCTGAACAGAACAAAGGAAATAGAGAATACAGGGATAATTTATAATTAAACTAAATTTTAGCCACTTAACAATAACAAAGTTCATAAACATAATAAAAATAATTATTTACGAATCACATTGAACAAAAATATATTTCACAGATTTCACTTCGGGCCAGCAAAAATGTATAAAAGTCATTTGTTGGTGGCCCGATCGGGCAAGTAGATTTTTAACCCGATATTGACAAAATTTTAAAAATCTTGTTTTCTTCCATGCCTTCCTTCATCTATAATGATAGGTTTGATCAGGAAAGAGTGATATTTTGAAAAGTAAAAAGTTTACTCAAGAAATTGAATTTTCGGGCCAGTAAATTTTTCTTTCGAGCCACCAGAAAGGGGGGAAGAAATGATTTCACTGGCTCAACCGGGCCCTGACCTACATCATCTACTTGTATGATAAAAATGCATCACACACAAACACAGTCAATGGGAGTACATCTACATCTTTCAAATTAACATTCACCATCATCATCTACAGTTGCTTTATATAATCTAACTCACCCAAAGGTAAGCCCCACAAGCGGCGAATAAGAATGCCCAGCCAAAACCAGACGGCAAGCAACATGACATACGCCGTGAACATACTGGCCGTTAATATGGGAACCATGATGCTGGTGATCGATAATCACCAATGGAATGACCAATCATTAACCAGGGATCAGAGTTTTGAAAATCAAAAGTCACAATTGAGTAGCATCAAAGTGAATACTAGTAGAGGTTCATCTCAGTTCTTTACACTAATTGAGCCATTGCCCTGTGGATGTGATATACACACAGCGTTAACCATTTGAAGACGATGTCATTTCGGTAATAACATGCATTCTCTATACACCTCAGCCAGAGTATAATGGCTGAAGAACTTTGATGAAATTAAATATGCAACCCACGCCAAAAATAATAATGGGTCTAATCATTTCCACACATATATATTCTCCAGATTTAATTCACAAGAGATAAAACAAACGGAGAGTGTTACTCATAAACTATCCAAAATTAATCCTCCAAAGCCAATCCCGGTCTTCGCCTTTGGGTTGGAAATGACTTTCACTGCGTGATTGATGTCTGTGCAATTTCCTCCCATAAATCAAGGGAGTGCCAATATGGTTGTCGCCAACAAAACCATTCCATCAAATAACAAATAATGGAGTTTTTATGCAAATTCAAGTCTTTTGTTCATCTTCTGATCGTGGCATGAAATGAAGAGTATATTAAATCTTTAACCATTTTTATGAAATTAGAAATTACAGTTAAGGTGCTCTCATGAAAATTGAAGTCCTTTTCCCATTATCAACTGAAACTGTCATTCTTTGAAAAGGGTTTAATTAAGGTCAATATTTCATGGCTGACAGTCATTCTTAACCCATTCCATACTGAATAACTGCATTCCTAAAGAAATACTAACTGGTATGTCTGTTTATTTATCAGTACCGGTATGCAATGGGTTTAATACAACGTTGCTTCACTGACAAAAACAAGGAAAAGTTTTCTTCCATGAAAGATCTTCTAATGAAGAAAGTAAAAGACTGCACACAATCAGACTCTCCCTCCTTTGATCATGAATTCCTCTTTCCTATTTCCTTTAACCCTTTTCAGACTGTTTTGACCAACAAAAATCAGGCTGTGGTCTATTGAGAATGCATATTACTTTACATTATATTCATAGTTTTGAGCAGGTTAATTCACTTTGGCGCCAAGCAACATGGCATTTTCCATAAAAGTTATATGAAATTTCCCATTGAGATAGTACACAACACTTTTTGTTCCAATAGACAGTGGGTTTAATAAAGGTAATTCGGATTCGTTAATCATATGTGCGGTGCCATCTTGTGACTGCCTTGCTGCGCACGGTGCGTGATACACATTGCCTCAGTGTTATTCAGTGAAGCGCACATTAGAGCTTAGTTCAAAATGGCGATCCTCAGTCTAGCAACACCATGCACGCATGACAACCTTTAAGGCAGGCAGACATTGATTTGTCTTGTTCCCATGGCAACTGGATTGCATCCTTCAGCGCTGTAATTCCTCCCATCAACACAGAGATTCCTCTTGTCATTTTCTTTAAACCGAATGACAATTCACTGCATGAATTATCCCACTGTACAATTCTGCATAGCTACATGTATGCACTGTGTACACTGAACTTGTTGAATGCTAATCAGAGATACAAAGAGATCCTCTTCTTTGTTTTTTACCAAATGACAATTCACCGCGTCAATTATCCCACTGTTATATTCTACATATTGTGTATTATATACTGTACATTGAATTTCATTGGTGAATAATAAAGGTTGCCTGGTGAATGAAGAGGGGACAAAAGGGGGAAATTAAGTCGGCTAGAAGAAGGGTACTGAATGGGAGAATTAGTTGGCTAAAAGATTGAAGGATACTAGTTAACCAATTCAGCCTGAGGACTAGTCCCCCAAAATACTTAGGCCAGGATCTATGGACCATGAGTGTCAGAACACAATCATGATTGTCTTCATTTGGTTAAATACTGTGAAAAAAATCAGGTGTCTTTAGGCCTATGAGCAAATCACCTACTTCCCCTCTACCTTGAAACCCAAGTGACGGACACCTTAAGCCGCCTGTTATTAATATGAAGGATGGACGAGCTATGGCTTATAATGTCAATGTCATTATTTAGATCCTTCCAAAAATGTTAACCTGTTTACTACTAGATTTTGCAATCCCCATACCATAGGGTTAATACAGGGCCCATCAGGTTCCTGTCACGTTATGCAATGGGTTATAACTCCTACCGAATTTGTATGCATTCTTTGGGCCACGAACAGGAAAAAAAACGAATTTCCAGAGCTAAATATGGTCATGGATGGGAAGGATTCAGGATTACTTTAATTGAGTATTGGAGACACTCAAAGTTTTCATTCACTCTGTCGGTGATATTTGCATGAAATGTATAATTGTCAAATATTTACAAACTTTACCTCATACAGATTATTGGAGTGAAAGTTTGGCAATAGAGAAAAGTATACCCCTACCCTCCTCCCCCCCCCCCCCCCCTAATGATTATATGGCAAAGTAAAGGGAGTCTTAATATTTCACCCATTAAGGATCGGATCACTGGTACTGAAATACTCGGGTAGGGATCTATGGAGAATATATTAAAATACCAAACTCAAATTGTTTTCATTTGAGTGAACATATATATATCCTAAACAGTTGAGAAGAAGGTTCCTTGAGTTTATAGAAAGTTCATCAAAAAAGTTCTGCGTCAGTGCATAAATTATCACCAATGAGATCCACCCTTTGATTAAAGTATTTGGTTAAGGCTGTGAAACAACGATTACAGGATACAAGCGCTCAAGGCACGTTCCCCGCACGTAATCGTGGTAACATCCTTATGATAAACCTCTACAGGGTTCATTCAGTTTACAAGTGAAAACATTCAAGTTGGGACTATATACCCGGACAACTTTGGCATACTTTAGACTCTAAAACTACGATTACAGCCAAGATAATCTGCACTGTAAAGAGCATACGCTCAAGATCAGTACACGTAATCATCAATTAATCATATAAATAAACCAAATAGAATTAATTCAAGTTTACAGGTGAAAGCAGATTTTTGTCAAGATGTACATATTTTATACTCCTAAATATAAGCAACAAAATTGTGGTGGATTTTGGCTCAAAACCAACAAATACAGGATATACATGTATATACCTATGCAGGAAATGCATACTAAATCTTTGCAGGTTATCTTCAGTTCATCCTTCTGATAAACTGGACAGAGTTCATCCAAGTTTATAAGTGAGAGTAATTCTAGTTGAGATTTAACTCCTAGATTTTTGAAATTCAGTGTATTTTGGGCTCTAAAACAACAATTAGACAATATCTAAAGTGCAAGGGAAATGTTTTTAAAATGTATACATTTTATTGGTTTACACTTGTAATAAACCTGCATTCATTCAAGTTTAAAAGTGAAAGAAGTATACTTCTAAATCAAACATTTTTGACAACTGTTGGCTTTAAAACAATTACAGGATATCCGTGTATGCATCACGTACAAAATCTTTTCACATGATCATTGAAACATCCTTTAAATAAACCAAACATTGTTCATCCAAGTTTGAAAGAAAAAGAAATGCTAGTTGAGATATGTAGTTTCTGAATTTAAGAATGTTGTGATTTGGGGGCTCAAAAAGAATGATTTCAGAATATCTGAGCATGAAGAATATATTAAATCTTTTTACATTATCATTGGCTCATCCCTGCCGGAAAGAACACACTCATCCACAATGTGAACACAGTTTGAACACACTGTGTTTCACAGTGTAGACCACAATGTAAAATTTGAGCGCTTTCACAGTGTGAAAACCAACTCACAATGTGAACACACTGTGACTACACTGTGAGGGAACTATCGCCTCAGTGTGAAATTGCCTGCGTTCACAGTGTGTAAACAGGTGCGCTCACACTGTGTATCTCAGCAATTTCACAGTGTGTTCACAATGTGTACACAGTGTGAGTTGGCTTTCACACTGTGAAAACACTCACATTATACATTGTGGTCCACACTGTGAAACACAGTGTGTTCACACTGTGTTCACATTGTGGATGAGTGTGTTCTTTCCGGCAAGATACTTGAGACAACCTCAACAGAGTTCATTCAAGTTTATGAATGAAGGTATAATTCCAATTTGGATCTATTCCCATAAATATAGGAATTGCACAAATACAGGATGCAAGTACAGGATATCTGCAAACAATGCACATTCTAAATCTATACACAAAACTATTGGATCATCCTGGAGATAAACTCAACAGAGTTCAAGGAAGTTTAAAGTGATATACATGTACTCTTCAAAGAATTTGGCATATAGTTCTGGATCTAAAACAACCATCTCAGGATATCTGTACAAATACCTAGATCTATACATGTACCTATATAGCTTAAAGGGTACCACCACTCAAAAATAATATTCTTATTTTAGAAAGGTAACATCTGTACTATTCCATTCCTTCAACAAGTTCACAAAAATATGTTTTCAGAAAAAATATATAATTGGAAAACGCATCACCATTCTCAACCATGCGTTCATGCGGTCTGAATTGCGAAGACTATACATGTGCACAGCCAGAGCGCTCTGTGCAGAGCGAATGAATCATCCGGGATTCTATTGACGTACGCGTGAATAGCATTGGCGCACTCGCAAATGCTTGGCCCGTATGGAACCAGGAAATAGCAGTGGTTCCGTAAGTGGTGGAAATTAATTGCTTTGTTTATGAATTACACAACCCTTTGCAAAATGTCGGGTATCTATTTGATATCACAAAACGGTACCAAAACATATAATAATGTGTTGTCCTTTGCCTGGTGGTCCCCTTTAATTCCAAAATGCGCTAAGTCCACTTTTTCAATTTTGGAGAAAAACAGGTTTCTTTGACCCATTTAGTACACACGCTTTAAGGGAATATGAAAATGGAACGTTCCATATTTTGATTTTGTAATTTGTTCTAAAAATGTGAATTTCTAGATAGCTACGTAGCTTATTGATGTACTGATATATCTTTAACTCAATTTTTATGGAAAGTTGATTTAGTGCCTTTTGAAACTAAGCTCTGCCATATTGGTTAATCTGAAAAAAACTTCAAAAGGGTTCAACAAAGTTATCAGTGAAAGTAAAACTAGTTGCGATATATATTTTCCTCAACATATATACATGTAATATACTCCTCAACTGAAGAATTTGGCAATTTTGGCTCTAAACCAACGATTATAGGATATCTGCACTCAATGAACGCTCTAAATCTATTGGATCATCCTAGAGATAAACTTAACGGAGTTCAACCAGTGTTGCAAGTGAAAGTAAGAATTTTGTGAATTTTTGGCTCTAAACCAAAGATTACCGATTATCTGCGAGGCATGATCGATACACGCATAATCCGGTTCACCTTCGAGGTGAACTCGCGTGGGTTCAACGTGGTGCGCACGAGTACGTTAAAAATAAAACATCCTAAGCTAACTTGACAGGATTCAATTAGACCCAATACTTCAATAATTAGTGTAATCTGCACGATAGTGACATAGGAGTGTGCGGAGTGGCAGATAGTGACTAAGCATGCACAGCCCCTGATTCATTTGCTCATACTTTGACTTTTCATCAAAAGCAATTATATGAAGAAAAAAAAACCAGCCAATCTGAAAGAGGTTGTATTAATGTCAATGGCAGTGTAAGTGAAATTTGAAGAAATAAAACTTTTATATAAGAATGAGGTGAAAAAGATAGGACAGCTTGAAGTTTGTCAAAAGGCAACACTTTTGCCATCTCAGTATTTGGTATACATATACACACGCTCTTATTGCACTAAAATATTAATTTGTTATTAAACATTATTTATGTCAGCAGCTATTTCAAGACTTGTTATACAATCTTGCTTTAACAAACATTTACATAGATATTATTAATTAATGCAGATTGTGAAAAGAAATCTGATCCTTATTGAAATTACTGTAGAACACATCATGCTTTATTGAATGAAGCTAAAACACAAAGCAGAATCACAAAATTCCATCAATGAAACTTCTCAACAAAATCTCATCTCCTACAAGTCTAGAAGAGGTGCACGATTTAGTATTTGACATTTTAATCACATCCAACTCCTATTCCCACACCCTACAGCATAATCTCTTGTTCCAAAATTGTTCAGAACAGTCTAAAGTTGATTCACAAAGATTACTGTAGACCAGGGCTATACACATCTTCCTTATCAACACCACTATCATCAATTCATCATCACCATCTCTGGCAGGGATGCACTCATTTGGAAATCCACACTCAAACTAAATGCCAGTTCAATTAAGCGGCTAAACTCAGTGAAGATCACTAGTTTACAAGCAGTTGTAATTAAAGTAACACAGGCTATTAACTCAAACCAGAATTGGGCCGTCCAATGCCAAACATGGCAAGATGGAGGTTTACGTCAAAAAAACGAAGATACCACCTGCGATTGCGAACAAATCCAAATGAAGGACCACGTTTTGAGGTACGGCGGGGTCGCCTACACTATATGAGGACTGCACAACCATCTTGTACTCTGGACAAACCCAAAACGATGGACCATGTTTTGCAGAGCGGTTGATTGAATGGACTTCACAGAAAAAGACCTGACCCATGTCAAAGAGACGACCGTCACAACCGTCCATAGATGGCGAGAGAAGTTATCTGATCCAGAGGATATACGAGCAAACTAAACCACAAGAAACAAACTAGGTACAAATTAAATAGATAAACTGAAAAGCAGAGAAAAGTTGATGGTGTTGAGTTTTGAACTAGCGAATTCCAGCTTGCCCGACATGTGCACTATCGATCCGACAGTTTGCGAGGATAAATATTCGAACTTGAAAGCTGCATGCATGACCGCATGTATAGGTTCGCAGAGAAACCAGTGTTATATTTGTATGTGTATTTCATCGAGTACATCTATTTATACTGACATTTTGGTTCTGTCTGCTGACCCGTTATAGGAGACAGCTCATGCCACTTCAAATTAATTACTTAAACTAAACAAGAACAAATTGTATTCTGTTCATGCATGTAAAGGGTGATGAACTTGTTAGTTCTACAGGTATTTCATCTACAGAAACCAACATGAAAAGGCTATTAAATCCAGGCAAATCCTCTTGAAATATAAAACGAAGAGGAGCAATAAATATATTATATGTCTAAATGTGTAATAAGGCATATTTAGCAGCAGCTAAGGAGTGGAATAAACTTCCCTCCTGTATAAAAGCTGCTCCATCAGTGGATGTTAAAAAAAAAAAACTCCTTAAAGTGTACCTATTTCCTACTTGATTCGCTATTATTTTGTTTGTTCAATGTTTTATGACTTAAATGTTGCTTGTAAGTATCGGTTTCCATGGTGGTGTATATAATACGTGTGGTTTGCGGTTGCACCATGTGAGAGGGGAGGATTGGTGAGTCCTGAAAAGGACTATGGTAGTCCTAGAAAGGACTGTTGGTAGTCCTAGAAAGGACTGTTGTTAGTCATAGAAAGGACTGTTCGTAGTCCTAGAAAGGACTGTTGGTGTAGTCCTGAAAAGGACTGTTGGTATTCTTTCTAGGAGAGTCCTAAAAAGGATTGTTGGTAGTCCTAGAAAGGACTGTTGGTAGTCATAGAAAGGACTGTTGGGATAGTCCTGGAAAGGACTGTTGGTATTGCGAGGAGATGGTGGATGGTAGGAGGGGAATACCAACAGTCCTTTTCAGGACTACACCAACAGTCCTTTCTAGGACTACCAACAGTCCTTTCTAGGACTACCAACAGTCCTTTCTAGGACTACCAACAGTCCTTTCTAGGACTACCAACAGTCCTTTCTAGGACTACCAACAGTCCTTTCTAGGGCTACCATAGTCCTTTTCAGGATCCTGAAGGATAGAACTATATTGCTGCTAGCAGGAGACAATTAATTCATAAAATTATAAATTCTCAAACTTAACGATAATATCTGACATGCAAACAACGATCTGGAGTCAAATAATGCATATTTCACAAGCCAACTGAAATATTCATTCATATGGAATTCCATCAGACAAAAACATTAACGAACCTTAAGTATCTCTTTAATTCAATGCACATACTCGTGTTTGCTTAAAATAGCGTTGCACGTGCACACATTGTTGGTGGGATGCATATTTACTCTAAATCGGTTTAAGCCAAACGTTACACAGAGAAACACCTCTTCCAATTCAAATTGTATATTGTCACTTATTCTAATTCCTTTAACATATTCATGCAAAATGGTCAAGTGGTCAGAGCAAACATGATATAAAAGCTTCCTATCAGATGTGATTCCTGTTCAAAAATACATTACATTTTTAACCCATTCAGGACTGGTCCTGTAAATACTCGGACTGGGAATGAAGAATACATGTTATAGCAAAATCAATCAGTCCTGATGAACAGGTAAGCTATTTCTTTATTAACGCATTCAAGACTACATGTTTTTGATGTTGGGTTATCATGCAATGGCCTATAGACACCAGCCAGTCCTATATCGGTCAATGATCGTTTGTCCCAAATAGGATCAGTATATAGGATCAGTATCACATCCCCCCCCCCCTATCTAGGTATATTATCGCATTATAATGTGCAGCAATGCCATTCTACAGGCACTATAATAGTGTCCAGTACATGAACAGTGTTTTTAACTGTTCATTGATCAAATGCCATGTGGGAGATGATGATTTATCTCATTCAAGACAGTTTGATTTTAGTAGAACAAATTAATTGCACTCTATAATACCCTTTTCCGAGTATTTCTTTAGTAGAGACCAGTCATAAATGGGTCAAACTGAGTCAAACCATGAACCTACTACGTTCATGGTCAAACTGACCAATAGTGCTGTATTAGTTACCATCCAGTACACCAAAGGCTAATTCTAATTGACCACTTCTATCCAGTACACCAAATGCTAATTTTTATTGACCACTAGCTACTGTCACTGTCCAGTAAAAGAGGCGACGGGTGTTTAATGAGAGGAATTACCCTTGGAAGTGATTCATTAACCCCTCATTAGTGCCTCCACCTATCACAGCATTTTCACACTTTATAAGATACCTACTTATTTAAACTGAACTGAAATTAAATTAAATGAAATTTGTAAACCAAAAAGTAACATGAATCACAGAATAATCACAATTGACAGAATACATATAGTTGGTATAAAGGAACCAGCAATAGCGAAGACTGCTAGTCGCACTAGCAGTCCATTGTTATCATTATATCAGGGTTTCTAAATGAATTGTTTTATCATGAAAAAGATGAAGCCTTTATTAAAAACACATCTAAACACATTTTTTTCTTCATAATCAAGCTACTAAGGCTGAGTCGGTTCGGTCGATCACATCGGTTACCGACCGTTTCAATACTTTTCTTGCGAAACGTGAGTTAATTCTGGATAGTCTGTAATTATTTTCCCGTAAAGATTGATATGTAAATCCATAAAAGCGTCAATATTTGTAATGTTATTTGCATATAAAAAGAGCAATATAAAGCCCCAAACAGTGCATTTTTGCCGAGGCAAAAATTTATCGGGATACCGGTTCCCGACCAGTTACATTTTATCGGGACCCGGTTCCGAATATATCCGACATGACTCAGGCTTACAAGCTACGTTTACACTTTAGAATTATGATTATTCACCTATTTTCAGCTAGTTTCATTGCATCAACCATACACAAGTTGTCTATATATTAATCTCTTTCTTACTAGATTTGGCAATTATCCCCATAGAAATTATACAGGACCCACCATGATCCCATAGGCAACAGGTTAACAACCACAGTAACATCATCTTCACCTATATACAAGACTATTAGATTCTGGAATGACAAGCATTGTCCGTAGACTCCAATCAGAGTATTTTGGGAGACCAGTCTTAGACCCCGTTTACAGTGCAGGGCCGGGCCGAGCCGCAGCTCGGCCCGGCCTAAATTGCGGTACTCGGCCCCCCAATTTTGTGCGTTTACAGTGGCGGGCTCGGCCCGGCCGCCCTTTCAATAACTTGTCGTAGTGGCGCTCTGCATGTAAACAAACCATTATTTTGGGGGTGCGCCGGGGTCACAGTGCAGATCAGAGGCGCTGGTTATTTGTAATGAATTTGTAATGAATATCCTATGACGTAATGATCCTTTCACTTCCGGGGTCACATATTTGGTACCCGCATTTGGCCCTGCGTGCGTTTACAGTGAGAAAAAGCGGGGCCGAGCGGGGCCAAATGCGCGGCCACTTTTGGTACCGCATTTGGCCTTTTGAGCGTTTACTGTGAAAAAAAGGCCGGGCCGAGCCGTCGGCCCGGCCTTTTTTTCACTGTAAACGGGGTCTTAGATGGGTTAAAATTATGCTCATGCATGAGTTTGCTCCCTAGCCATTAACATTAAAAGGCTGTGCGGTATAATGGCTGAATCATCCAAACCATTAACTCATTGCCTATCGGAACTAGGAGCTCCACTTATAAAAATCTATAGTGTGGGAATGATGTAATCTAGAGGGGAAAGGACATGCATGTATGTTAACTATAAAACACAGATCGAACCACCCAGCCTTCCCCCTAATTATTTCACCCTCACCACATAATCATGCCTCATCTAGTCTAATAAATGGGCTAATTGAAAAGGGGTGGTACCACTCTCCCCTCCTCCGCATTCACCTGTTTCATGTAGATTAAATATATTCCTCACGGCACAAGCACTTCTACATACACATTTTAACCCATGTGGAACATTAGATTCCCAAAAAGAATAGGTTCATCCATTGAAGACTAGTGGGTATATAGAACATACAGTCTCTATAGAGTAGCTAAGTGAGATATCACATCTATTCATTGCAATGGTTACGGTTTTAAACCATGTTGGGCAAGATAAAAACAGTTTCTGACCTAGCGATTGCTATAAAGGTTGACAGCTAGCTCCAACCCACTTTCAAAAGACCAACAAATGACCAGTACAAATGACCAGTTGTTTACAATTATTGTTATAACAAAACAATGTGATGTCATTAACTAATTGGTACTCTATACCTCCCCCACCCCAAGCATATTTGGGACCAGTCATGAGTGGGTTAAGATGTGGGACCTGTGTTATTAAAACATAGATAATGAAAACATAATTTTCTAGCACTTTTTTTAACAGAAAAGGATTTTTAAAAAGGTTATTGCAGAGCTGGAAATCCATAACTGTGTTGACATCCTTCAAATAACCCTTTTGTCCTCATTATTTAGTACAACTCAATAACAATAAGGTTTGATAAATGGGTTACAGATTGGAAATATTCAATTTTTCCATATGAGACCGGCTCTGGCAAAACCAGGACCTTCGCCGCATTTACGATTTTGCGTAAATGGCATGAAAAGGTAAAAAATTGCCCTCAGGGACGAAATGGACATTTTAGTATCATATTGTTAAGCAACTTTTCTAGTTTCTAATGAGATATGCAAAATTCTGAGATATGCAAAATTCCAAAATATGGCTATATCTGAGGATAAAATCAAGAATGACATGTAATTTGAACCGAGTGTTAAACTTTAACCTCAATTATCTCCATTGTTTTTATAGCAGAATAAGACAAATAATTAAAAAAATTATAACTTCTCAATTTTTGTCGAGGCATAAAAATGGTCTCAAAATAAAGAGAAAAACCCACACAACAACATCATATCAAAAGCTCAATTTTACATTTTGTGTCAAAGCTGCTGGTTTTGCAAGAGCCGGTCACATATATACATTGTAATCAAACCATTGAAGCCAAATTGCAACACTATGGGAGGACTTTGCCTTGGGGTTGTTTACTGTGAAATGCCCAGGAAGTGTTTCAGTAAAAATGGGTTCTTTGCACTTTGCATCAGAATAACATTATTAAATAAATGAAGTCAGTTGAACTTTATGCAAACTAATAAATTGCACATACAGTTTATTTGTGTAGCAGCAAGCATGCCCCAAACTAAATGTAACATACATTTCAAATAAATTAAGTCAGTTGAACTTTATGCAAACTAATAAATTGCATATATACAATTTGTTTGTGTAGCAGCAAGCATGCCCCAAACTAAATGTAACATACATTTCAAATTGATGAAGTCAGTTAACCGTATGCAAACTGATAAATTGCATAATATGAGATATTTGAATATGAAGTTCTGATGGCCAAAAATAAAACCCCTAAATTATGAATATTATCAAGATACTGCATAAAATTATTACCATGTATTCAACGCTGTCTCTATTCATGTTTGCTTGTATATCACCCAAAACTAATAAATTTAATGAGATTTGTACAGACTTTCTGCACGCATAGACAATTAAACGGATATAATTATGACCGGCTCATCCAACTAATGTTTTCGCACATAACATACAAAAGTTCTGAAGTGTGGTTATGTTTTAGTTCAACAATCATTTCCAACATCATGCTGGCTTTGCACAATGTATGATAAGTAGTAGCGTAGCTACTTGCGTTTGGGCAATAACCAATAATTTGCCCAAAGCAATACCAAAAAAAAACATGAGGAAAATCTGTATAAAGATAAAGAAATACATATTAAAGATGTGTCCCCTATTTATTTGTGTGCCCCCCCCCCCTCCCCCTCCTCACCTGTCTGACAATGATATGCCAATCACCGTAGTACACTAACCCCAAATGAAAAACTTTATGGCTCTTTATGATGTGATCAAATCATCTTTGAGCCTGATCACTCATTCACCACAACCCAGCAGGGAATGTGTAATAAACATACATTTTCTAGAAATGTTCACATTACCACTGGGAATCCACATTATATAAAGTCACAGGTAAGAATTGTCAATCAAAGTAGGCTTTATAAAATGTATTTTAAGACCAGATTATGATATTGTGCATGTTCTTGACACATTTATAAATATTGCTTGAAAACCAGTGAAATAGGTAGGGGGCAACACTCCCAGTCACCCCCCCCCCCCCCACAAGAGAAAAATAACTGAATGAACAATAATTCACATATTATGCTCCCCTTGCCCTGTATATAAATCCTAGTTCAAAATCCTCTTCATCGCAAATAGATATCAACAAAAATGTATCAAAGACGGAAAGATAATACTCGCACAAGAGAGGATATTCACGAATAATGATATAACTTTTGTCACTGAAATCCACATCATGTCACTCAAAATCATACAGATCTAATCAGGTGATTATATATAAATCCTAGTTCAAAATCCTCTTCGTTGCAAATGGACATAGACAAAAATGTATTTAAAAAGAAAAGATAATACTTACACAAGCGAGGATATTCACGAATAATGATATAACTTTTGTCACTGAAATCCACATCATGTCACTCAAAATCATACAGATCTAATCAGGTGATTGTATGTAAATCCTAGTTCAAAATCCTCTATCGCAAATGGATATAATGTAGACCAAAATGTATGAAAGACAAAAAGATAATACTTACACGAAAAAGGATATTCACTATAAATATTCCACCATTGTCATTAGAATCATCATCACGTAACTCAAAATCATATCGATCTATAGTGATACAGTTTCAATTCTTAACAGGTGATTGTATATAGATCCCAGTTCAAAATCCTCTTCTTCGTCACAAATGGATATTGTGTGCAGCAGTGTAAAACCAAAAAGGCTTATATAGATTAGCTTCCTTGTCAGTGAATAAACAATCACAATATGAACAGACACGAGTAATATCTGTCTTTTCCTGGGTGCAGTATAAAGTACAAACGGTTGAACGCAGTATTTATGCTACGTCTCATTAAGTTAAAGTGGCAGTTAAGTTCTTTAGAGTTTAATAATATCCTTTGTATTACAAAGTGTATGCATACTTATGTAACTATTTACATCAACGTGTTCTTTTCTGAAATATTGTAGTACCTAAACCAGTTCAGGACTTCAATTTGTCTTCAATGTGTAAAACTTCAATTCAACACTTGAGTCATTTTAAAATCGTAAGTTTTAATTATGTCTTAATGTCTTAATGTCTTAGGTTTACAATTCTTGCTAGTAATATGGACTTTGATTTTGGTATAACATGCATTCTCCATAGACCCCAGCTAGACTATTTTTCTCCAAAATACTCCTGAATGGGTTAAAGAGTCCCAAAACCCAAACATTCCCTTTAAAGATTACCCCCTTGAATGTCTACATGTATACCAGTTCAGTTCAGGTGAACTCTAAAAAAGGAAATAATACTTTGGACTTTGTAGTTTCGGAACTGTTCTCGACTGAACCATTTCCCCAGGCTTTGGTATGAATAGATTGATACAGCTATATAATTATAAATGAATATTGTTGATACTATACAGGCCGAGGGTTACAAGTTGAAGTTCTATTTTCCTACACATTAACATACATCAAACTATATACCCTCAGGCATTGGTATGAATACATACAAATACAGCTATTAAGTTTATCATTGTAAAGCCCTTAGTGATGATTATAAATCATATTAGGCGCTATATAAATCGAAACATTATTATTATTATTTAAATTAACAATAACAAATATTGTTGATATTAGGCTGGGGTGAATAAATAAATTACATTTTCCGACACGTGAACGCTGTGTCCAGACATGTGTATTAGCGACTTCAATTATTTAAATGCACTATTAGCTGATTAGTACTGTGACTTTGCAGCAAGAGTTTTGTGGTGGTGGTGGTGGTGGTGGTGGTGGTGATGATAGTCATAAGTAACCCAGCCCTTAGCTCCCACCCTAAACAAGAATATAAAAACTAATAATATCAGCAGGAAATTCTTTATGAAATAATGCATTTTTATTATTTGCTGACACAATTCACGCAAATATTACCATCGATGCTTTTGTGATGGCATCCATCAATCGCTCGCCCATCATGTCTGCGAGTACACAGGTTAGGTATCCATGCATAAACAGAGCAAAATATACTGGTAATCTGGCCCCCGAGGTAGAGATTAATGGAACGGTTCATTAAATTCTGGACACGCGTCATCCCTGGCTCATCATCTCCTGGGAGACGCGAGTTGATGGGATGTTGCTCGGCGAAGGTTGGATGAGTAAATAGTGAGTCAGTGATGCCATCCTCCCCATCCCGCGAGATACCAACCAATCAATTTCACACTTTGGGACAAGGATGTTTCGATAGGAGAATTTTTTTATTGTCGGGAGGAGGCATTATGATCAAAGCAGTTGGGAGAAAAGTATAGATGATGATGATGATGATGATGTTGCTGATGATGATAGTGATGATGATGATGATGATGATGATGATGATGATGATGATGATGATGATGATGATGATGATGATGATGATGATGATGATGATGATAATGGCATTATGATCAAAGTAGTTGGGAGAAAAGTATAGATGATGATGATGATGATAGTGGTGATGATGATGATGACGATGACGATGACGATGACGATGACAATGACGATGACGATGAAGATGACGATGACAATGACGGTGACGATCAGGGTGACGGTGTTGATGGTGATGGTGATTACGATGACGATGATGATGATGATTATAATTATGATGACGATGATGACGTTGATGACAGCGATGGTGATGATGAGAACAAAAGCGATGACGACGATATGATTTTGGTGAATATTAAAAAGATGAAATTATAAGGAAGTGATATATTGCTTCATGTGAAATATTAAAATTTATCATCATCATTGCTAAAACAAGATTTTGAAACAAAAAAAAATTCCTCAAAAACTATATAATCACTACCGAGTATGAACATGCTTCCCACGAGAAGGACGTTAATGGAAGGATGTTTATTCTTCAATATTTGAAGAGCTTAGTTCCAAAAGGGGGTAAATCCACTTTCCATAAAAATTGAGTTAGCGATATCTGTACATTTATAAGCTACGTAACCTTTTAGAATCCAAATTTTAGGACAAATTACACAATCAAATTCAAAATATGGGACGATCCATATTTATATTCCCATAGGCATGCGTACAAAGTTTGACAAAGAAACCTGCTTTATTCCAAAGTTGAAAAAGTGGATCTACCCCCTTTTGCTGCACTGGTCATAATGATGCTACTGATGTATTTGCTCGCATGCTATCCTGCCTAAAACATCACTTGAGATTTCAAGAGCCCAGTGGCGAGGCCATTTTTGTTTCTATCTTCAATTAGCTAGAGAGGTCCCCTTTAAGGGATGCATATTTTTTACAAGCGTAGATGTAATGTGTGAATAAATAACATTACTTTATAGTTTAATGATAAATGTACATGTCTGAATGAAGTAACAAGTAAATATTTGTTGTTGTTGGTAATTCTCTTTTATGGACAAGACACAAAATGTATTTCGAAACTTGCTTTCCATGCCAATGCCATCAACAAATTTACCGAATCAAGAATTTAAACGGATAATGAACGGGAGAGAAGTAAATAGAAATAATGAGCAAATATGATGGGCTTTGATTATGCACAGTGCTGTCCATTAACAACATAATTATACTTTTCCAAACAATCACAGAATAAATATCATAGCCTTTTTTTATATGAGCCCTTGGAATAATTACCATCTAAATTGCCTAGATAATGACCATCCTGTATTTGTATTGTTCCTAAGCCCTCTCTATAGCAACAATGTCACCTCTTTCCCTCTCTCCCCACCTCTTTTCCTCTATCTCCTTCTGTCTGTCTCTCTTTTTTCTGGATCTGTCTCATCCCCTCTCTATCTCTCTCGCTCTCTCTCTCTGTCCCCTTTTCTATCTTGCTCTATCTGTCTATGTCTTTCTCTTTCCCTCTCTCTCGCCTCCCTCCCCCTCTCTATCTCACTCTCTACATCTACACCTTTGTCTGTCTTTCTCCCTGTCTCTCTCCCCCTCTTACCCTTTAACTCTTTGTCAATCTCACACATTATTTATCGACATAATTACAGAAACTCATCGCTTCAGATATGAAACGAACAGCAAATGTATCATCGACGTCGTCGTCGGTTGGTGATAAACTGGATTTGACGCATGACACTGCAACTGCATCTCTCTCCCTTCCATTACTTTAATAGCTAAGAAGCCGATCCTACCAATTATGGGGAGGGTATTATCGGTAACGAGCGTCCCGTTTCTCCTCATTTCGCATGTGCGAATGGCCGTCAACATCAATAATTCAGAGCTATGTTCTCCCTCGTATGCATAACCACCCAAACCAGGATGACTCAGAACCCTTTGCCAAATTAGCCCATCAATCGTAGAGTTGATGTAATTTTGCCTAATTTATTTGGTGGGAAATTTTTATCCTCCGGCATATACGTCTATTTATTTATAACCTGACATATGGCGAATGATTCAGCATCACTTTTTTGTTGTTGTAAGTTAATGCACTGATGCATATTGAGTCAAACAAATGCAATTTCCAAGTTCAAATATACCTTGTATTATACAGTTGAATAGACTTACACAGTGTTAGCACACCTATATGTGTCCGCCTCTAACACTTTCGGTTAATTGTCGGAAATATCAAAATTTAGATTTTTAATGTTTTGAATTCTCTAGGATTTCAGCTTCCAAATGATGTATAACTTGATACATATAAGTTTGTTGAAGGCCAGAAAAATGCAATTTGAAAACGTGGACCAGAGCCTCGCTATTTGTTAAACAACAGAGAAAATTGCTTCTAAAGTTTTGCATCATACAGAAAAGCATTCTCACACATCGAGCAAAATCATTATTTATGGTATAAAAAAAATTGAATTAGGACCTGCAATTTTTAGAGAATGTAGATGAAATATGTAAGTATCAAATCCCATAAAGTTGAAATTTTCACCCAGAGACAATTTTGTATGATTTTGAGGCTCTATGTACTAAAGATCCACAGCGATCCACAAAGTTATGACCGAAAGTGTGGTGCTTGGGCTCATATGTAGTAATTATGTTTAATTTTATATTTGTATGATTTAATGTTTCAACACCAATATTGGTAAATGAATTTAATATGAATTCACTTAATAAATATTAAATTAATCCCTTCATAAGTAAAATGAATGACAGTGATGTAAATGTATACAGCCACGATACCATATTACATACATATATTTTATATGCATCACCAACATATTTTTCATTACTATATGAATCCACTATACTGGCTATAAAATTAAACATTTTATTAGTTTTAATTGCTTTGAGAACAGCTTAATCAATTGATATCTTTCAGTTTCATTCTTGTTTGGAAATTAAACTAATGATAGAATTTATACAACCTTAGATCTACTTTTGAATCCCAACATTGCTTTAATAACCCATTCAACACTATTACAATTTGGGTATAACACAAGCATTCTCCATATAGACCCAAGCATGAAATCTTTTTAGAACCAACCCTAAATTGGTTAAAATAACTGGATTTTAATCCAAAAATTAACTACATGTATGGTTCATACCACACCCCCCCCCCCCCTAGTAGAATGGCATTATTTTGCTACCGGCGAGTTAACCCATCAAGACTTTTGATTTTAGTATAACATACATTCTCCATATATTCCAGCTTGGAGTATTTCTGGACCAGTCCTGGGCTCTGTAGCATAAAGATTGACGATTAATCGTACGATCAATCAATTGATCGTACAAGTGATTAATTGATTGTACGATTTATCTTACAACCAAATAATTGATTGCACGATTAGATCATGAATCTAATATGTGACGGGGCCCTGAAGGGGTTAAAAATGAAGCAAGGAATTTTGGAATGCTTTCATCTACTACAGGATCATCCTAGTGGAAGCTTAGGAAATGAGCAAGATATCCCTTCGTTGGGTCGATGGAAATAGCATGGGGTGGAAAACCTCAGCTTTTGGATTCCATTCCCAATTCATATTTACATTATGTACACATCACAGTTCGAACTATAAATAGAAGTGAGCTAAGATCCTCAAATTTGGCGTCTTTCTTTCTCCTTTAAAAAAAAATATTGTGTAATATTAAAAGATAAATAACACTGTTATCACCCTTAGGGCTTAATCGGTTTAATACAGAGCGATAACTGGATACAATTCTACATTTGTTTACATTTACATGTACTTTTACGTTTGTTCATGACATTTGTATGTGCTGCCTTTTGAGAATAGAAAGACAATAAAGGTTGACTTTAATCAAACAATTTCTATCCAATTTCCGTGGATTCAGGATACAAAAGAATCTCACTTTTAAGAGAAAAGGGGAGTCATTATAAAGTTGTAATCAAACTTTTTTCTATCCAATGTCCATTGATATAAAATACAAAACAAATGTCACATTTTAAGAGAAAAGCGAGTCATAATACTGTGTAGAAGGTACATCTGTATGTATCTGTAAAAGAGGATACCTGGATTGATTTCACACCTCACAGTAATACACTTTTGACCTTGAGCCATTTCTAATAATGTCACGAGCGAGCGTCACTATTAGACAGATAATCTTCACACAATAAACATGCTAACGCCCCATCTCACATCAATAAAATCAATATTCGGACAATGAGACTTCAGTGATATTTCAATATTATTATTCTGCTAGTTTGTATTCATCAATAAATGACACTGACAGTGCATGTCTTTCCATTTTTGTTTTTTTAAACAAAATCCTCTGATATAACGTTCCAGTGTACTTGTTAGTTCCTCTGGTTGGTTTCTCCATTTAAAGGGATCTAGTAACTTTGTTGACATGTGCAAAAATTGATGAATGGTTGATGCAATGTATATTATTGTTATCTCATATGTCCACAGGGTATTGTGTGAAAATTTCAAGTCAAATGGACATTGCATGGCCAAGTAATGAATGAAAATGCAAAGTGATATTCAATAACTCATTGCACTCACTTTGTACACAGAAGAAAAACTCGCCCGGAGTTTTTCTTATCTGAATACTTCGATCGTACATATCTTTGTAACGAAAGGGAAATTTGAAAAACCAAAACCTGTCCCATGATTTTATTGTTAATACGAATACAACAAGGTATGAGGGAACCGCTAGAATGAAAAATTTATTTTGAGGATTTGGACAATGTTACTTAGTCCCTTTAAGATCATTTGAATCTTCTATTCTAACTTCTAGTGCTATAGTTGATGCTTTTTCAACAAAATGTTATACAAAATGTTATGCATTTGGTTTTAAATTAAACATATAAAAGCCAATGCTCTGTGTGTACCCCCCCCCCCCCCCCTCCCTAATAACATTAAAATTGTGTTTGATGATTTGGGGGTAAGAATTACATTTTAGAATTGGTAAAGTTCAGAACTTCTTCAAACAATACTTAATTTTGTGACCTATATGAAAAATGAATACCAAAATCAATTCATCTTCAATTGGATAAAAAACTGCTACAAATATAAAAGAAACTTCCATTTAGATTACTGGTGAGTCATATCGTACATATTTTGGCACAGATTTGTAAAACCCCTTTTTAATTGAGGAAAATAGTCGCGGTAACGTCCAGACGTTGTCAGGATGACATTCTACCGCGTTTGTATTAAAAAGGTCCGATCAGGGTAACATCCTGACAACAGCGCGGTAGGATTCGACCTAGTCGGGCTAGGGTAATAGCGCGGTAACGTCCAGACGTTACCAGGATGTTAAGCTAATAAACATTGTATTAAAAAGCGCGCAGAATGTTACCCGGGTAGAGGACGTCATGGCCGTAAAAAATGTAAACAATTTCCCGCTAACGTATACCAGCGCGCGCCGATTAGCACATGTCACGCCAACTGGTCGCATGATGAGAGAGGTGCGGTTGCTATAGTAACCTACCCGTGTGACTCAGAGAAACAGTTTTGATTAAAACATTGCACAACCTATCGCGGCGTATTTTACGACCCTTTTACGACCCGACCTCCACGAAATCCTACTCGGGTAAAAGCAAGGTAGAAAACAAGTTCTCCAATTAAAAAGGGGTTTAAGGTGTAATTATTCTCCCCTTCATAGAATTTCTACTTTGTTAGCTGACACACTTCTGCATTTGTACTCTGCAATTGAACTAAAAACTACATTATCAAGAAGGGAATGATGCAAGATAAATCTTGCATGAAATCACCACACAAATAATGAATGTATCACAATTAATGTGTGAAAATTCATATGGAGAGACAGCAGTATATCTAGCGCAATACTTTATTGGCAACAATTTATATTTTTTCCTTACTCATTTAGGATACATCAGAAGGCATGTGAGATAAACCTTGCATGAAATTGTCAAACAAATAATGGATGTAGTACGTCAAATGTGTGAAAATACTAGGAGAGACAAAAAGATATATCACAGCTATTTTGTAATAAGAGGATTATGAATGGGCTCTGGTATGTCAAATCCTCTATTCAAGGAGTTTTTCGACTGTTTATTCTACTTTGTGAGTTTATTACTGAGAAAAAGTTTGATACAAGTTGTGCCCAGCAAGATGTAATTCATGCAACTGAACTGCAACAGTTACATTCGCTCTTGCATGAAATTGAGAAGGATAATCTCTCGTAGTGGAATGCCAGATTTCACAGACCAGTATTTAAAATTGTTACTGTTCCTACCATCAACTGTAGTGTTTATACAATATATTGTACCCATATATTGTATTTCATTGTGACATGTCACTACAAACCCTAAAGATAAAGTTGAATTTCTTGCAATTTTCTGATTTTGGAATTTCTGAATTTTTCAAAATATCAGCTTTCCTGTGAGATATAACTAGATTTTGGGGGAAATTGGGACCCACCTCTAATACATTTCTGTTAGTCAACTAACCTATGTGTCCATGTATGAAGAGAAGCAGTCACACAGGCCAAAAAGTGTTAAACTGAATAAAATATGACAAGTCATGATGGACTGTGCTGCTAAGAGATGATTTTTTTTCCTTAAAACAGACATTCAGCGAAAACATAAGAGTCCCTTTATTAAAGGCGTTTCTAAAAGTCAAGCAGGCCTATAGGGGGCTCTGAACTGAATTAAATATGACAAGTCATGAAGTGTTGCCATGTGCATCTCAATACTGTGATCAATTTTCTGCAGTTGGTTAAGATTTGATCTTTTATTTGATCAATTCAATTGATAAATGTCTTCTTTTAAATAGACCTACAGCAATGCCAGAAATTAACCTTTTTGCCTTGTGGCCCAGTCCGGCAAGTAAAAAAAAAGATTGTTCAACTTTGATTGGCCCAAAACCTAAATCTGGTGGCTCAATTAAAGAAAAACATAACAAATTCTGTTAAATTTGGTTGCTTGAACGGGCCAATGAAATTTGGTGGCCCGGAGCTAATGTTTAGTGGCCCCGGGCCAGCGGGCCTATGCTAATTTTGAGCACTGCCTACAGTATAAATTTAAGAATCCCTTTATTAGGCATTTTTAAAAGTCAAGCAGGCCCAAGGGGTGATGAACCGAATAAAATATGACAAGCCATGAATGGGTGTGCATCTCATTGTCTCAATACAGCATCTCAATGACTGTATGCATTTGATTAGATTGGATTTTTTTTTTTAACAATTCAATAAATAAATGTCCTCTTTCTAATAGACATACAGCATAACCTGAAGTGTTCCTTTAAGGTGCTTGACAAAAGTCAAGCACATCTATGGAGTACTGAACTGAGTAAAATATGACAAAGTCAAGAAGAGCTGCGCTTTTTCATATATGAAGCGCTCCAGTTCTTTTTTCATTTATTTACAAAATGCTTTGAGCTCTTTTTCACCTTTCACGCCTTTGCGCTAAAAGGCAGAGTGCATTTCACAAACATTATTAGATATGTGCATGCAACCGTGTATGTATTTATAAATATGTTTGCATAACCACTGGAGGGATTTATAATTTTTTTTCCCCAAAGCTTTTAACCTGAAAGTGTAAGAGTCAGTCACCATAGAACCAAAACAAAACTTCTTTTTTTCAAGTTGATGTACACGTATGAACATGCCACAAAGTGAGCCACACAGATTCACAATATGTACATGTATACAGAGGTACATCATTCAAAATTGTTACTTCAAGCCAGCAAAAATACCTTGAAGTTATATCAAGCAATGGGTTTTAAAACAAGCGTGTATGCTTCATGTCAATCCTTATCCATAATCAGATGTTTGATCTGGAAATAGTAAACAGTTTGAGCTATTTAGGGGCAAGTAATTTGTTTTTACTTTGGGCCACCAGAAAATTGATAGGAAATAATTTATATTACTGGCCCTAACGTGGAGTCCTATAGAATAATATCTTAACCACATTCACAATTTTTCTATTAGAAATGGTTGAAACTAGATGTGTCTAGAGGGCGTCCTCTTGCGTTGATGGCTGCTTTTTTTAATGAAAACAGCCCTGTAACTTAACCGTTTATATGTTTTACTACCACGTTCAGCATCAATGAATTGTAACTGTTAGTTTTTGAGGATAATTTACAAGTTTTAGTTCAGTACTCAAATTCTGTTTGACCAAAACTGTACTATCCCTTTAACCCCACAAATGTTCAGTCTTTAGAACTTGAAATGTTCTCATCCAATTAATGCACCATAAAATTCAGCCATCCACAACAGCGATGTGCTTCTTTGTCTGAAGTGTGTGATGGCCGGGGTAATGAACCTCATACAAAATGGGTTAAAACATGAACTTAATTGATTTAAATTAAGTGTGTTCTGTAAATATTGCAGATCAAAGGCGCAATTCCGTCTGTGAGAGTGAGAAGGGCACTAACAGCGTGTTCATACACAAAACAATTTCATCCCAAAACGTTGTATAAAGAATCATGATTAACGAAACGTTGTATAAAGAATCATGATTAACGAAACGTTGTATAAAGAATCATGATTAACAAAACTAACGAGCGTTCACACACACAAAAACAAGATCCCAAAACAGCTGCAACGAAACATCGTATAGGTGCGCAGTGTGCTGTTTTTTTTCTGTCTGCTGTCAATCTGTGAGCGAGCGCAAATGTGAGTGAAGTAACACACGGTCATGCTAAGCCACGCCCAGTTATACGGTCGTCGTATAAAGAATCATGATTAGCGAATTGCCCAGCGTTCACACACAAAACGAGCGTGATTCTTTAGACAGCTCTCGTTCGAAACGATGCTCAAACCCCCGTTTCGCTAATCATGATTCTTTATACGACGTATTGTTAGTGAGCGTTCAGACACACAATTTCCATCGTATAGCTAGTCGAGAGCTGACTAGCTAGTCAGCTCTCGACTAGCTATACGATGACATTTTTGTGTGTGAACACGGGGCAAGTCATCTTTTGTACTTCAGAGATAATCATGTTAACCCCTTGACTATGGGAACCGGGTGGGTTGTGTACAAAGTCTATGGGGATTTCAGAAACTCGAGGGGAACGGGTTAAATCATGTTTGGGAGCCCTGTAGAAACCAAATTAAATTCTGGTTTATTATTTTATGAAATATTCCTGCAAAGTTAGAAATTGTTGTTATATGAAAATTTGGCATCACAAAGATGAGGCTTTGACATTCAAGATGGCGTGCAGAACTCAATTAAGCCCAAAATAAAGCAATTAACACCCTTCTTACTCTCACTCGATGATATAAAGATATTTTTTGCAAAATGAAATATTTCCATTTTGCCATTTTGTGTATTTGAGATACTTCTATTAATGAAGCTGCTGAAGTATCATATGAAAAGTAATTTGTGTTTAAATATGAAATTATTAATCAACTTGTTAACATAATAACTGTATAATTATAAGTATATGTATCAGTATAATTTAAGGCATTAATTTGTATTATGAAATGGAGGCATTACATTTCAATTTTCAAAATTGGCATTTAATGTGTTTTGCAACAAAACACCTCATGTAACCTGGTTTCCTTCTTAACATTTCAATTTCAGTATTAATAGGATTTGACCTCCAATGTTGTTTTGATGGGGAAACTACTTGTTGTCCTCTTCCATCAAAACTGGACATTTACGAGTGAATCCTTCCCCTTTCTGTTATCTATTCGGTCAGACCACGGGCCATTATTGCCATAGCAAACATGACAATCCCTT